>PVJI01025862.1:0-19798 GCA_004026765.1 Micronycteris hirsuta
TGGATTATGAATTTCTGCAGTTTTAAACTATGTTTCATTTTTCTTCATCCTTTGATTTGGAATTACTGAGAACTACTGATGCAAAATTTACATACTACAAAATTTACCTGAGCACCTGATGATATCACCAAAAACATTTAAACTACAGATGAAGAAAATATATCAGATTGTCACTGCTTAATTTTATTTCAGCAAAAGCCTTGCATTTGGATGTCTTCTTATCTGAGACTATTGCAGACTCAGAAACTGCATTGTGATTTACTGTGTTCATTAACCTTTGTATTCTTCATGTTTTCATACAATGTATACTGTGACCTTGTTTACCTGGTGTCTGTGTCAAATTCTTGGGTATTGTCTGTTGAATTCTGTGAAAGCCATACCTTCTCTCAATGGACAGGAATGCTGGTCATTGTGAACAACCCCTCAGACTGTTGGGTCTGCACAGAGTTCCCAACTATGGCAGACCTGCCATGGCAGATTGACCTTGCAAACCAGACATGCTGAGTCTGGCTGCAATTCTGGAAGGCTTCTGACCCTCTCATCAAATAAACGTATGAGAAGATGTTTTCCGTCATAAGAAAGAAGGCTAAATGCACCAAGCTATAGAATGTACATAGTTTGGGACAGTGTGGTGTGGCTATCAGCATTACAGGTAGAAGTATGACAGCTCACACCCATATGTTTTGAATGCAGAAATGGGACTGCAAGTGAAAACAGTGCAACTCATGGAGTGGAGGACAGCAACCCTGTGAAGTAATATTACAGTACTGACTGCTACAGACTATTGATGGCATTCCATCCTCCTCAGTCTCTTTGGCTTCTATATGGCACTTTTAGTCTTAGGGTATACCCTTTATTGTGTCTGAGGTATATGGATGTTATGTGCCAACATGCTTACCATACAGGCCCCTTACCAGAAGAATTAACACAAAGAATGTGAGGTGGTCCACTCCAGGAAGACAAAAAACCCAATTAAAAAATGGGCAAAAGACACGAACAGACACTTCTCCAAGAAGGACATAGAGAGGGCCCAGAGACTTATGAAAAGATGCTCAACATCAGTAGCCATCAGAGAGATGCAAATTAAAACCACAATGAGATACCACCTCACACCAGCCAGAATGACCATCATCAACAAAGCTACAGATAACTGTTGGAGGGGATGTAGACTGGTACAGCCACTGTGGAAAACAGTATGGAATTTCCTCAGAAAAATAAAAATGGAATTGCCTTTCAACCAAACAATTCCACTACTGGGATTATACCCTAAGAGCCCTGAAACACCAATCCAAAAGAACCTATGCACTGCAATGTTCATAGCAGCACAATTTACAATAGCCAAGTGCTGGAAGCAACCTAAGTGCCCATCAACAAATAAGTGGATCAAGAAACTATGGTACATTTACACAATGAAATTCTACGCAGCAGAAAGGAAGAAGGAGCTTATACCCTTTGCAACAACATGGATGGAACTGGAGAGCATTGTGCTAAGCGAAATAAGCCAGATGGTGAGGGACAAATACCATATGATCTCACCTTTAACTAGAATATAATCAACAAAAGAAAATATCAAGAAAAATGTAACCAGAGACATTGAAATTAAGAACAATCTAACAATAGCCAGAGGGGAGCAGGGAGGCAACTACGGGGAGAAGGGTTTTCAGGAACCACTATAGAGGACACATGGACAGAACCAAGGGGGAAGGTGGAGGCAGGGGAGGGAGGTGGGTTTGGAGGGGATGGGGGTAGGGGAGGGGAGAGGATGCAGACAACTGTAATTGAACAACAATAAAGTAATTTAAAAAATAAAAAATAAATAAAAATAAAACATCTAGTTACTAACTGAAAAAAAAAAAAAGAATGTGAGGTGGAAGAGCGATGTTGGGGTGGAGTGTGAGGTCAATGCTGACATGACTCTCCCACCAACCTTGGCCAGAAGGAGTGTGTATTGTTTTGGGAATGGATTGTAACTCCCTCCATATATCTTTTTTGGGAGTGGCTTCTTGTCCTGTGACTGCTTCTTGACCTTTTTTTCTGCACATACACACTGAGGTAATGTAGTTTAGAGTCACATGCACATGCCTCCTTTGTCTGGTTCCCCTTATAAAGAGCCTCAGATTGGAAGAGGTGTGGTCTCTCTTGCACCAACCTTCTGTAATTGGTGCATTCCCCTGTAATGTGAGTAATAAATGGCATATCCACATCTGCTAGTCTTCAGGTGGGTTTTTTTTTTTTTCCTTTAGAATATCATGAACATTTAAGCAACTCCCTAGTATGGAGCTCCTGCATTAGGGAACTGTTTCTGGTCTAGATTCTCTGCTATAGTGATTCAGGGCTTTATTTACCAGACCTAGAGTTTCTTTGGTTGTACATGTCAAGAAGGAATTTATTGAGCTACTCCTCTATGTTATTCCTAGGGACCCATCATCATCAGCTTAATACAATGAATCCTGTAGATCAAACTTGTTAATTACCACTCTGGCCTTGATTCCCTTTATGGTACTATGCCTATCCTGCCGCTGATGGTTAAGTGCTACTACTTTGCCTCCTCCAATTCAGGATACCATTACGTCCTATGCAATCAAGGAGCTCATTTCAATTGTAGCATCTCCCATTGCCAGTCCCAGCCTAAAAGAATCTGGATTTCAGATGGATCTGCACAATATGCTGGCATCAGCCATAAGTGGACTGCTGTAATGTTACAGCTCTACTTAAGGGGTGGCTCTGAAGGTATATAGAGGAGAAAAATCCTCCCATTGTGCAGAGCTTTGAGCAATACTTGTTATGGTGTGCTTTATCTGGAAGGAGAAATTACCTGAGATTTGTCCCTAAACCAATTCATGAACAATGACTAACATTTTAAAAAATATTCAGGGACATGTGTAACAGGGTGCAGCCAAGGGCGGGAGGCGGTGGGGGAGCCCAAATGAGGATTTGTAATGAGGTCCAGAACTCAAGGTGTCCAGGAAATATTAAAAAATATATGTAAGATGTCCTCATCTCCACAAGTCTGAACTGGCAGGGGGTGGGACTTCTGGAGCAGGGTCATTCAGAGCTGTTTTGCATAACAACAGCTTTGCAGATAACCTCTGGCACGGTCATTTAGCATATCTATAGCCTTCAACTGGTTTCATAGGTATGTTAAAGAGCTGTAAAGCTGCTTTGAGCCAGGGGGATAGAAGTTACTTCCACCCAAGAGGTAACAGAGGCAACTGCCCCTGGACACAGCGCCTGGCCTGCGTGAAAGCTTGGAGATGATTGGCTCTGTGCCGTGGGGCCACACCTGTCCACAGTTAATATGGCAGCCCAATAAAGCTAGAAGAAGCTGAAGTGCTGGCAGGTGTAGCTGATTGAAGGAGTCAGAAATGGGTCTGCAGAAGAAGATTGGCAGCGGGCATAACGAACCTGGTGCAGGGTTGGGGTACTGTTGGGTGTCCCCAGCCCTTGCTCTGTAACACATGGAAGGAATAAGATTTGGGTCAGTATGGGTCCAGGATGTGAAAATACATTTGTTCCCTGAGAATGTTCTCCCAAAGGTATCCACAGGACAGAAAGCTATCAAACAGTCTAAAAGATATCTTGTCTTGGCCCTTACCAGGTAGCTCAGTTGGTTAGAGCATTGTCCCAATACACCAAGGTTGTGAGTTTGATCCCCTCAGGACACATGTAAGAATCAGCCAATGAATGCGTAAATAAGTAGAACAACAAATCAATCTCTCTCTCTCTCAACTGCCTTCCTCTCTCTATAAAATCAATCCATTTAAAAAAGATATCTTGCCTTATGTATGTCAGTCAGCCTCTTTCCCAGTTACCCCTTATTTGATCAGTGAGGTTATGAACATCATCATGGTGAGAGGGGTTAAGATTACATAGTCTACAACATGTACTTTCCTTCACTAAGGCTGGCCCAGCCGCTATCACTGCTGAGTATCCAATTTCCCAGAAGCAGTGACTAACCTCAAACCCTCAATATATACCGTGGCCTAGAAGTACCAGTCTATCACTTGCCTGGAAGGCTGACTCCATTAGATCCTGTTATCATGGAACGGGCAGAAATTTGCTTCTCATTGGAATAGATATTACCTGGATATGCACTTGCTTTCTCTGCTCACCATGTAAGTTTCTGTCAGGAACATCACTTATGGGCTTAATGAATTCCTGATTCACTACCATGACTCTTACATGAAGTTTCTAGTATTATGGTAATGTTAGTTTCTATAACAAAAATAATGGTGATTTAACACAATAGATATTTATTTCCTGATCATGTAACCTTCCAATATGAATGTTTCATATTGGTGGATGCAGCATTCATTTACATAGTGTTTTGGGGCCATCTTGTGGCTCCTCCATTTTCTAGAACCTCAGAGTTCTCAACATTGAGATGGCAGATAGGAAAAAAAAATGTGGGCATTATCAATTAGCTTCTTAAATGTCCCAGTCTTGAAGTGACACACATCACTTCTACTCATTCCATTAGTGAAAGTAGTTACATGTGTGCAAGGAATGTTGGAAAAAGTAGTTTACTCCAGTATCAATTTCACATTATATGAATATTGTGTGAACAGCTAGCTATCTAGGTCTAATATTATCAGCCTACCATGCAGGTAGACTGGTCATCAAATATCAGTGCACACCTTTCTTCCCACATTTACATACTTAGCACATATATATAAACACACAAACAAATCTCACCCCGTCACTAGATTCAGTTCAAAGTCCAGGATTTCTGTGTGATGTAAAATTCTATCAAGTCTGCATTTATCTCCTTGTGGTTCAGAGACCCATGAACTCAAAGAGAAGTGTCTTCCCTCCTCTAACCACCAATAAAAATACATTGTAGAGGCAGCAAAAGAACAGCCACAATAAAATTTCTTTTCATTAAAGAGAGGAATGGGAACTACAGAGCAGTCACTTGTCTACAGCAATGATAAAATCTTGCTGGATAAACACAGTAAGTACTGTCTACTCCAGTGTGATGGTAAAATCTTTCTCTTCTTTTTTGAAAGATTTTATTTATTTATTTTTAGAGAAAGAGAGAGAAACATTGATCACTTGCCTCTTGCAGGCCCCCAACCAGGCACTGGGCCCAAACCCAGGCATGTCCTCTGATGGGGAATTGAACTGGCAACCATTCACTTTGCAGGATGATATCCAACACACTAAGCCACACCTGTCAGGGAGAGGGTAAAATCTCTTGATTAGATATTAATTCTGATCTCTGGAGAAATTTCCTTGTGCATTATTTTTCCTGGCACCTGATTCCACCTTTGGATGTTTCATCCATGTCCATTTTCCTCCATGGCCTCATTTGAAGTGAGCATTGCTGAACTGTCCATCCTTGGAAATGCATAACACTCACAGCCCGCATCCAGCTAGTGTACATTTGGAAGCCTGAGAGCTGTTTTATATTACAAAAATGGATTTTTTGGTTTTGATATGTTTAGTTTTGTTTTCAGGTCAGGATCATGATTTCTCTGACAACACAATTCTCACAAAAAAATTAGACTTCTGTTTGCTTCCAGTCAATTCCATGTGCCAGCAACTGTATTCAAGTCTTTCCTAGACATAAGTCTCAATAATACTTTTGCTCCCTCATCGTCATGCCTCTCTCAGCTCATTGGAGGCTATCTGAGGCCATCGGGAGTGACAGGCTTGAGTATGGAGGTAATAGCTTGATGTTGATTGTTTTCATAGACTGAGTCTCTCTATGTAACTATGAAATCTTACCGAAACTTTGTTGCACAAATATATTTTGTATCTTAACTACCATTATTTGAGGCCCAGATGATTTGACTTTTCCAATTCTACAAGGTCCTGTATCTCTTTACTATTCCTAGCTCCTTTAATTTTCACTTCATTAACAGATCGCTAAACCTAGATCATCTCAAAATCTGCTTGTGAGAAACTGGATCTAAAAATCTTGTATATGTATGTCTCCCTTTTGGGATGTAAATTCCACTGTGGTGAAGACTTTGTCATGCTCCTTACTGTATCCCAGGGCCTAGCCCAGTGTCTGGCACATAATTTAAGGTGCTAAATAATATCTATTGATTGAAAGAATAGAATAAGCACAACTAAATATTTATTTCATGAAAAATTAATTTAGTGCCCATCTCCGGAGATATTCTGGTATACATATTTTCTCTCATTTCATTGTATAAAACATTCAGTGATATTTTATAGTCCAGTAATGTTGTAGTACCTTTTTAGATTGACAGTTTGGAAACCTGGCTGGTTGGCCTGTCCCAGCTCTTACTAAATGAATGAATATAGTATGTGCCAACGACTTGGAAGAGCACACAACACACTGGGGAGAGGTGAGATAAAGCAAGTTTTGCCTAGTAGGTACAGTCAAGTGGGGCAGCTCCACCACTGGCAATAGTGTGTAGAGGGAATTCTGCAAGCTTCCATTGCCCCTCTAACAAATAGCCACATTTCCCTTTGGCCAAGCAAAGAAAAGGCAGTATTTCCTCATAGAGATGTGGGAGAGAAGGAAGTATGGCAGTTTCAGGTATTTCCCTCTGATAAGATAGACTCTGGGTCCTGATACATGGTCCAATTTTAATCCATAGCTTTTTAAGAACAGGACTGGGTGGCGGCTTAAGTACTGGCTAAAATTAAACCCTGAAACAGGCTCTGTCTGTCAGGAGCAGGTGTTTTGGGGAAGTGGAGTTTGACTTCTAAAAACAAATAACTCATAGAGCCTTTGCAAGGCAAGATTGGGCACTTGGTAGCAGCAGTGAAATTTACTTTCCTTCCCTAAGCCCCCCAAAAGAAGGTTTTTCCGTCTTCCATGCCGTCCTACGCCCCTAATACCACAACAAACCACATCACATCATGGCTGTCACTTGATGCTTCACCACCTCTTGCCCAATATAGACTCAAAAAGGCACCACCTTCTGATTCAAGGATTATAGAATTTCTCAAAATAAGTTGGATTGAACAACTGCTGCCTCCAGAAAGAGACTGAGTGGAAATTCCAAGGCCTCGGGACAAGGTTCACACTCCCTCACACTAAAGCCCCTGCCACTGTGTCCCCGTAGGCACGTTGCCAGGAAGCAAACAGAAAGGGCAAATCTTTCCAACCTGTGCTCCATTTTTACATCAAAAATAAATTGGTCAAGTCTAGATAAATATGTGTAAAGCCCTTTTGTCATATGAAACTATTCAATTACAATCTCCTGTAAGCTCATATATAGAACAGGCCAAATTGAGCAGCCCTGACTGCATTGTGAGGCAAGGAGAAGCTAAGCCTGTCCACTTTGCGCCATCTGTCTCTCCCTCCTGTGGACCTGGAAGAGCTGTAAGAATCTACTCCACCATAGCTCAGGGAAAAACAGTGTAAGGACCAGAGATTCCAAGGAGTAAGGGACACACTGAACAGAGCCATACCTAGAACTAGATTGTACGTGGGGTGAGGTAGGTCTTCCTACCTCATACCAGTATTGTACCAACAGAGCAGGTCCAAATTGAGGCATTAAGCCTGTCCATGCATGGGGGGATACAGACAGAGTGTCAGATGGCCTCAGCTGGAAGGAGAGAGGCCTTTAGATACAGGGACACAGACAAGACCAGAGACCATGAGCAGACTGTCTTGGCCCAAACAGAACTACAGTGCTTACAGTGTAAGCATTCACACAGGACAGTGGAGAGAATCCAGCTGATAGACACCTTTGAAGTCTGTATGGGAAGCCTGGATTTGATCCAATAGGCAATATGGAACCTCTATAGCATTCTGAGTGGAGGAATATCTCATGAAAAAGCCCTAAAAGAATAGCGGCTGGGTTCACATAAAATCAGCTCTAAGAGGGCACATGTCTGGACTATAGAAACCTTCAATAAGCACTGCATCTTAAATCCTTCGCTTCCCTTCCTTGCCCCATCTAAGTTCAGATGCCCAAATATTGTGTCTAGGCTTCTACTCAACCTTCTTACTTGTGCCCACCTTGCATCACCCAGTGTGAGTCCATCCTCCACCGTGTGCTATAGTGATCTTTCTGAAACACGAACCTGAAATAACATGGCACTCCCTCCTTCAGCTCTTTCAGTGGATCCTCACTGAACAAAGTTCAGCTCTAAAGTCTGTGTCCAAAGTCCTCCACAGTCACACAGCCTCCCTTCCCAGGTTTTTCCTCACTATACCTACTTGCACCTGTGCTTCTATGCTTCCCCACACTCTCCCTACTTTTCTGTCTGACTCATCTTCACCTTCTGCCTACTCTCCTTCCCCTCTCCAGCCCCCCTTACCTTCTCTCAGAGCCTCTGTTGAAGATCTGTCATTCTCTAAGATTTCACATCCCTTGAAAACCCTTTAAGATCCTCTAGTCTGAAATAGCATCTCTGCTTTCAAGATACTGCATTTGTACAACATATCTAGTGTATCTAGTTTAGCACTTCTCTGCCTGTCTAGTATTAGAGTTATTTGAGTCTGTTTCTCTTGTTATGTTGTGTACTCTTAGAAAGCAAACACAGAGTTAACAAAATAAATACTTGAATTTTTTGTATTGACTAGCAGGGTTTATAAAATGGGGGGGGTAGTTCTGTAGATATTTAAAAGCTAAAAACAGCCATCCTGAGACTAGGACTGACACTCCGAATTTTGAAGACTCACCTACTTCCTAGCCCTTGTTCTAAGGTAAGTGAGGTCAGCACTTGACAGGAAATGCCACTGAGTAGGCCAAGAATTTCCCACACCCCTTCCCACCCAGTGTTGTCTCTAAGAGTGGAGCCAGACAGGTGCCAATACCAAAACACTAGGAGGGCTTTTGTCCTTTTGCTCCCACTCTGGATCTGTCATCTGAGGGTGACATGCTACTTAACCTATGAAAAATTTGTAGAAACACAAGCACTTAGCAATGAGAATGGTTATTTAAAAGAGACAGCAGTCATCTGAGATAATTTATTTGGCATGTCTATATGTTGGGCTTTGAACTAGAAACTGAGAAATACAACCCTAAAAGGTTACGAATGATGGGTAAGGTGACTTCGTCCAAGATGGCGGACACAGCCACTCTGAGATCCAGGTGCTGAAGACTAACACCAGACCTCAAGATTGGGAATTGTAAGTACAGCAACTCAAGGAGAAATTATCAGTCTCTTATGCGGTATGTGGTGAACAAGAATGCAGAGTCCAATGAGAAAGGGACTAGGTGGTTTGTAAAATCTATGATCTCCTCAAATATGAGTTTTGCATTGAGTTTGACATTCCTATCACATATCCCGCTACTGGTCCAGAAATTGCAGTCCTGAATTGGATGGAAAAACAGCCAAGATGTACAGGGGTGGCAAAATATGTTTGGCAGATCACATTTAAGTCTTTGTGGGCCAGGAAATGCCCTAGTTTAGACTAGCTTATCTCATGCCTCTGAGGCTGGTCCATGGCAGGCAGTGGAAATCCTGGATCTGATTTAGAGAGGTGTGCTTCAGCATAAAGAGAAATGCAACTGAAAGATCAAGCCACTGAGGCTGGACAGAGCCACGCTTGATAAGCTAAGTTCCTGTTTTCCTGTGTATCCCTTACTCATCTAACTGCCTCCCTCACATTACTTGCTCCACAATTGTTACTAAGTAGCTACAGCAGGCATTGCTGGAAAAAAATATTGCTACTGAATTTCTAAGGCTACACAGGGAGGAGAAAGCCTGGGCTTTGAAAAACCAAAAGGTTATTTATGTCTCTTTCCCTGGTGGAGCAATGTGAGATCCTAGAAGGATAGGAGGTGACAGGAAGTGGGTACATAGTGGTTTTGGTTTTTGGAGATAACTCATCAATAAAAGCTGCCTCCTCTGGTGAAAAAGATAAAAGAGAGAAAGGAGGGAGGGAGGGAAGGGAGGAAGGAGGGAAGGAAGGAAGGAGAGGGAGGAAGGAAGGAAGGAAGGAGGGAAGGAGAGGAAGGAAGGAAGGAAGGAAGGAAGGAAGGAAGGAAGGAAGGAAGGAAGGGGAGAGAAGGAACAGAGAGAGGGAGAGAGAGGGAGAGCGAGGGGAGAGAGAGAGAGAAGAAAGAGGGAAAGAAAGAAAGAGAAAGAAGAAAGAAATAAATAAAGAAGAAAGAAAGAAAGAAAGAAAAAGAAAGAAAGAAAGAAAGAAAGAAAGAAAGAAAGAAAGAAAGAAAGAAAGAAAGAAAGAAAGAAAGAAAGAAAGAAAGAAAGAAAGAAAACGAACGAACATGTCAGGACAGTCTGCAGCCTATTGATAGGTTGTGTTCCTGAACCACATTTGTTGAACCTTAATGTGCTTGCTTCAGAAAAACCTGTGAGTAGGAGAGTGAGGCTTCCAGGCTATTTCACGAGATGTAATTTAATTCAGACTGTATCTAGCTATAGTTCTTAACATGACAGAACTCAAGCAGTCTTCAAAATTTGATTCCAACAGAAAAAGTCATTCTACATTCTAATATGGAATGCTGTCTCTACCAAACACAGCCCCAGCACAGGCTTGGGAGTCCTCGCCTTTGCACAAGACCACTGCAGTGACAGAAGTTCTGAGTTCTTTGTGCCCTCAGCCAGTATAAATGGCAGGCAGGAGGAGACTCTAAAGTTTCTAGTGTTTGTAAATTGGTGTCTAAGTATCACCAGCAGTAAGGGAGAGAGGGGAGTTCAAATGCTTCCTTCAGAGATGGGAGATCTTGGCTGGAATGGCATTTGCATGGAATAGATGCTTATTGAGTGTGACTTGCAAGCTGAGAAAAGCCTATACACTTAATTAAATAAATGAGTTAGACAATATTAGAGCTGAAAAGAATATTTAAATTCACCTAATCCAATCCCCCACATTTTATAGAGGAGGTGACTGACACTAAAGAAGTCAAATGATTTGTCTGTGGTAACACAAAATGAGTGGCATCACCAGGCTATGAACCCAGATATTCCATGGAACAACTCATTTCACCTGAGTTCAGGTTCTTCATCTGTTTATTGGGTATGACAACCCCCACCCCCCACTCCCCGGCTTGTAGGGAGGTTCACATGAAAACATACTCAAGAAATCTTTATAAACTGCAAAATATCATGCAAATGGGAGCTGCTTTTATATCTTTTACCCCCAACTGCTGCTTATTCCTCTCTTCAAACTCAATGGTTCAATAAAATGATACAAGAACCATAATGACATGGTGGTAGGACACCCCAGAGGCAGACTGCAAATCCTGCTGGCCCACCTAAGCCTAAGAAGTTGTGTGACCTGTTAATACTTGTCCTGTTTTTCCTTTCTTTTACCCCCAAAGCTGACATTTCTTTTTTAACAGGCAGCAGAAAATGTGCTCACACTTCTTATCCAAGTAAGAGAGGCCCAATCTCCTGGAGAAAATTTCTAAGCTTCAAAGAAGACTAGTGCTCACAAGGGACAACAGTAGAAACACCCCAGGTGCCTGTAAGAATGACTGTAGGTCCTCCTTTGAGTCTGCTCCTAGGGGGCTCAAGAAAGTAGGGAGTCTTTAGCAGAAGGCTCTCAGGAAATGAGGTGTTTTCCTACAGGTGTTGCCTTTGCCCTTTTGAACACACTTGGTTAGTTGTCTGCTATGTTCTATCCTCTCCAACTTGCAAATATTCTTACAATAAGTTAAACAATATTTTGTAATTGCTTTCCATCAATGGGTTACTGTTTTTTTCAATGAATTTATGCCACTTATTTAGAAATGTCTCATCTGCTATCACTATTTAGTTGTGGGATTTTGTTAGCTGTGGGAGCCCAAAGGGTGCAGATGGCTTATAAGGAAGGCCTTGCAGAGTTCTGATTGATTAGTTTTCCTTGTGGCCCAGTTGATCCAAACATCTCTCTGCATAGCCTGTTCACAAGTTGGCAGGTAAAGATAACCTCTCTGAGAGGAAAGTCACATAGCTAGTGTGTTATCTCTTATAAAGCATAGAACACCAGTAAGTAAAAATCATAATGGAACTAACATTTATTGAGCAGTGAATATTTTGAGCCCTGTCATAAACATGTTGCTTAAAAAATCTCATTTAATCCTCACAACAACCCTCTGAGGTGGGTTGGATATTTTTATTCACCATTTTACAAGTGAGGAAACTGAGACTTAAATAACTTTCCCAGGGTCCCGCAGCCAAAACACAGAGGAAGTAGGATCTGGTGATGTTCATCTACGTCAATGGATTTGTCATGTGAAACTCCCAAAGTGACTAAAAATAAAGGCACGCTTAAACTGCATAGTTTATGAAAAGTGCTCTTGTGTAGGAAAGATAATCTAGAAAGAGGAATATTGCCAATTAATGAACAGAAAGCTTTCACTTCAAAGTGAAACTGCATGTGCCTCTCTCCTGCCCTGACTACCCTTACCAAGCTCCCTTATAGATGGTGGTCGAATCCATAGATCAGTCTGAGGGTGTCTAAAGTAACTTTTCTTATATGGAACCACAAGAGGCCCTGTATAGCAACAGTGACCCTGAGAAAGAAGAACAATATTGGAAGAATCACCATACTTAATATCAAACTATACTATAAGGCCATAGTTATCAAAACAGCATGATACTAGCATAAAAACAGACACATAGATCAATGAAACAGGGTAGAGAGCCCAGAAATAAACCCACACCATTATAGTCAATATTCGACAGAGGAACCAAGCACATACAATGGGCTAAAGATAATTTTTTCAGTAAATGGTATTGGAAAAATTGGACAGATAAATGCAGAAAAATGAAACTAAACCAACTTCTTAATCACACACAGAAATAAATTCAAAATGGATCAAGGACATAAATGTTAGACACAAAACCATAAAAATCCTAGAAGAAAACATAGGCAGCAAAATTTTGAACATTGTTTGTAGCAATTTTTTATTGGATGTATCTCCCCAGGCAAGGGAAACAAAAGAAAAATGAACAAATAGGACTAGATTAAACTAAAAAGTTTTTGCACAGAAAAGTAAATCATCAACAAAATAAAAAGACAACCCACAGAATGGGAGAACATATTCACTGATATATCTGATAAGAGGTTCATATCCAAAATTTACAAAGTACTTACAAAACTCAACACCAGAAAAACAAACGACCCAATTAAAAAGTGGGCAAAGGGTCTGAATAGACACTTCTCCAAGGAGAACATACAGATGGCCAATAGACATATGAAAAGATGCTCAATGCCACTAATCATCAGAGAAATGCAAATTGAAAGCACAATGAGATAAAATCTCACACTTATCAGAAAGGCTATCATCAATAAATCAACAAACAGTAAGTGCTGGCAAGGATGTGGAGAAAGGGGAACCCTTTTGCACTGTTGGGAATGTAAATTGGTGCAGCCACTGTGGAAAGCAATATGGAGATACCTCAAAAAATTAAAAGTTGATCTGCCTTTTGACCCAGCAATCCCACTTCTGGGAATATATCCAAAGAAACCCAAAACACTAATTCGAAAGAACATAAGCACCCCTATTTGCAGCATTATTTACAATTGCCAAGATATGGTAGCAGCCCAAGAGTCCATCAATAGATGAATGGATAAAACAACTATGGGACATTTACACAATGGAATAGTAAAGAAGCTTTCAGCTGTAAAAAAGAAGAAAATTTTACCCTTTGTGACAGTATGGATGGACCTGGAGAACATTATGCTAAATGAAATATGCTAGTCAGAGGAAAACGAATACCATGATTTCATTTGTATGTGGAATCTAATGAACAAACTGAACTAATGAGGAAAATGGGGAGATTCATAGTTGGAGAACAGGATGACAGCTAGTGGGAGGGAGGTTAGGGGATGGAGGGACTGAGCAAAAAGAAAAAAGGACTCATGAACATGGAGAACAGTATGGTGATTGCTGGTGGAGGGGATATAAAGGGACTAAATGGTAATGGGAAAAATACAATAAAAAATTTAAAAATATAAAAAAATAAAATTCCTTTAGAACAGGCTGACGGTGATCAGAAGGGAGAGGGGAGGGGATCATGGGGGAAAAGGGTGAAGGGTTTACAGGGATGATTATGAAGGACATATGGACAACAACAAGGGGGGGGTGGAAATGGGGGAGGGAGATGGGAAGGGCTGGGGGAAAAGGCAGAAAACTGTACTTGAACAACTTGAACAACAATAAAAATTTTTTAAATAAAAAATAATAAAAATAAAAAAAGAAATAAAGTAACTTTATCTCCAACCTTGATAGTGATCCTCCAGGCCGTAAGTGAGCCCAGAGTTCTGGCTTCCTGTAATCTAGAGAGTTCCTCATTTTTCAAGGGATGAAGAGACCATTGAACTTCATGGCCCAGTCTCCATGATGAGAACAAGGCAGGCACCAGGGCGCCACTCAGAGCCCACATTTCCTTCTTCTGATGAATATCTTCTGCCTTGCTGCTTTGCTCATTTTGTGATTTGTCAGTAAAACCAGGTAAATGTAACTTTCACTCAACGTGCATTAGCATTCTGGACAGTCCTTCAGCCTAGACCAGCTCTATGTAATAAATGTATGAAAAGTGAATTGAAAGGACACACATTGAAAATATAGGAGCAGGGGCCTATGGGGCAGGGGAGAGTGTCAGAAAGAGGATGAAAGTGGAAAAATAGAATTACAGTTTAAAAGGTCCTTGAATAAACTAGTAGTGATGGAGAAATCATGGACTGAGGAGAGTGACCTACACAATTCACTGCACATGAGGTCCAATACAGAATAAACTAATAAATTAATAAAATGGTATGTTTCAGAATTAAATTCTTAGAGTGCACTGGATTGAGAAAAAAACATAGCACCACTCACTCACAAAGTAGATAGGCATTGGATGTTTTGGGAAAACTCACCTATATTTATTTGATATATTTAAAAATATAAGAACATCCCATGTAATTACACAGTATAGTGTTGTACAGAAAAGTTTAAATAATTTTGGGAAATTTTGCAGCATTTCTTCTGCCAAATGTGTGAAGGTACAGTAAAAATACCAAGACATGAAGAAATAACCATGTATATGCCTGGTATACAGCAATTGTTTAATAAATATTCATTACATGCAAATTTAGCAGTGAATATTTTGTAAACTGTATATACTATATGCACATACTTTTGTGCATATTTTATATACATTTACTTGCATTGTCTTTCTTTAACTGCTAAAATTTTCCTTCTTTTAAACAACACATGAAATCTTCCCTCTTTGTAACTTTCTTATTTTAATTTTTAATTGGCATTTACTTTCACAAAATAATTTCAAGAAACTTATCTCCCAAGCCTCTATTCTCAATTTATCTGTCACATTTCTCCCTTTCTCTCTCTCTCTCTCACACACACACATGCACGCACATGCTCACACAACACATACCACAATCTTACAATCTAATTCCCTGTGTTTAATTTCCTACAGTCAGCTCAACAAACACCATTTTATCAGAACTTAATAGTTATCCATAAAACATTTATACTGTTTTATTTATTTATTCACATATTTTATTATAAACATAATTAATCTCTCACTTTGCATATATATAACATGCCCAATAACAAAAGTCTTAAGAGCAGTATAAAATTATTGAGACATTAATAAATGTTTTCATAGAATAAATTGTTTCTTTTTAATTTTTTTACAATGATCATTGTATATTTGGTATAATGCATAACATCTTCCCCAGTGTGTTGGAGAGTTCCTAAATGGAGTGAAAAGTAGATACAGAAATACTGTAAACAAGCAAAGCCAGTTCTGCTGGTCTTCCTGGCTGGAACAGGCTGACCAGGGTTTGGTTTCACTTTTCTCCCTTCCTGTATTTTTGTGGGGATGGGGGCCAGGTTTGAGCCACACTCTTTGCAGTTTCCCAGCTTCCTGCCTAGTTCCTCAGATCGCTGCTGGGCCCCCAGTGCCCATCTCTGCCCAGCCTATGCCTTCAGCCCACCAGTTGTGCTGTACTTCAGGTGCACCAGTTAGGGGCAACTCACACACCACTTTCTTGCTCTTTGCTGTCCTAGATGCTAGGGACTCTCAGTCTCTTCTGGGTAGTTCAGCACACACCCCCACCTCCTACTGAGTTAAGTCTTTCTGGGCATTGCTGAATCCCTGATCCCTACTGCTGTCCTCTGCGGGGGCATCTCCACTTTCCTCTTAGAGAGCCAGTCAGACCTGCAGGGTGGGGGAGCTGCCATGGCTGCCACAGTGGATGCAGTCAAGTGCCTCCTCCACTGCTGTGCCCTGGATGGTGAGGTTGGGCACGAGGTGCTTCTGGGAAGCAGGGTAAGGCACACTCCATCCCCAGTGCTGTAGGCATGACTTTGGGTGGTGGGCACACAATGTATTATACAGATCATGTATCATAAAAATGTACACTTGAAACCTATATAATCATATGATGCGGACTCCTACTAGCAGTGTCTGCAGTGCTGTGGATGTGACGAACAAATTCACATGGGCTGCAGAAGTCCTGTGGAGAAAGATGGATGGCATGGCCACTCTCTGAGTGAGGGAGAACCCCAACCCTTGCCCAGACAGGCTTTTATTGCTTCTCTCAGAGCATTGCCTCAAGGAAGGTCTCCATTCATCATTGTCAGGCAGTAATGATCAAATAATAGATGACATTCAAAGAACTATGAGGGCTTATTCTGAGTCAGGGTCAGTTAGCTAAAGGGCTATAAAACTTTGGGGAACAAACTCATTTTATGCTTGGACCTTTGTCAGAAAACTGAGGACATTCTTAGCAAAGCAGGTTTCACAGGATTTTATGCATTTTTTCTTAGGCCTGATCGCCCCAGGGAACCACTTGTTCCTGCCCAGGGCTGCATTGCCCTCCAGCATTGTTTCAGGCTTAAGTCAGAAAGGGCAAGTAAGGCAACCAAGAGACTAGGAGACTTCTTGCAGACAGAATGAGGGCTCAGGTTATGTCAAAGCCGAGGGATGAGGGTCCATCACCCCTGTTTTCTATAGCCTCCCAAGTCCTTCCCTGAGGGCCCCTTCATGACCACACCTGTCTTAGGTTGTCCCTCCCTTGAGGAATCTTACCTGTTATTGGCTAAGCAGTCATCCACCTGGGGCCAAGCAGGATGAAGTAAAAGGGGGCAGAGGTGGGATTCCTGCCAGGGAGATAGCATTTTCTCCTTAGTGGCTTATAGTGCCAAGGTCTCTTTACTCAGCCTTAGCCATTGGGGATTACAGCTTCTGAAACCAGGCAGAGTGGTTCCCAACAATCATATTAACCAATGTCACAACAATAAATTTAATTTTTAAAAGACAACATAAAAATGCTTCAAGAACTTCTAACCTATTTTCCATCAATATCTAAAACATGGAAAGGAGGAAGTAAAACTGTCATGTTTGCAGATGACATGATAGTGTACATAGAATACCCTACGGACTCCGCCAAAATCTACTCCACCTAATAAGTGAATTAGGCAAAACAGCGAATACAAAGTCAATATTCAGAAATTGAAGGCATTTTTGTATAGCAACAACGAAATATCAGAAACAGAAATCAGCAAAAAAAAAATCCATTTGCTATACCACCAAGAAAAATAAAGTATCTAGGAATAAACCTAACCAAGGAGGTAAAAGACCTGTACACAGAAAACTACGCAACTCTGAAGAAATAAATTAAGGAAGACACAAATAAATGGAAGCATATACAGTGTTCATCGGTTGGAAGATTAACATCATCAAAATGTCCATACTACCCAAAGCAATTTATAGATTCAATGCAATCCCTATTAAAATACCAATTATATATTCACAGATATAGAAAAAACATTTCAAAAATGTACATGGAACCATAAATGATCCTGATAAGCTGCAGCAATTTTGAAAAAGAAGAACAAAGTAGGAAGGATTACCATACCTGACATCAAACTATATTACAGTTCCTCTGTAACCGAAACAGTCTTGTACTGGCATATGAAAAGACACATAGACCTATGGGACAGAATAGAGAGCCCAGAAATAAGCCCCTGTTTCTACAGTCAATTCATATTTGACAAAGGGGGCAGAAGCATAAAATAGATTAAAAATAGCCTCATCAACAAATGATATTGCGAGATCTGGACAACTACGTACAAAGAAATGAAACTTGACCACCAACTTATACCAAACACAAAAATAAACTCAAGATGGATAAAAGACTTACATATAAGTCATAACACAGTAAAAGCCCTAGAGGACAACATAGGCAGGGAAATCTCAGATATAACACCCTGTAATATTTTCACAGATACGTCCGCTAGAGCAAGAGACATAAGGAAAGAATGAGCAAATGGGACTTCATCAAAATAAAAAGCTTCTGCATGGCTAAAGAAAACATCAGCAAAATGAAATGGGAACCAACCATATGGGGAAATATATTTCCAAGTGACACCTCAGATCAAGGGTTTGATCTCCAAAATATATAAAGAATTCACACAACTCCACTCCAGAAAGACAAACAATCCAGTTTAAAAATCTGTAAAGGGACTTCCGGCCAAGATGGGGGCATAGGTGGATACACTGTGCCTCCTCCCACAACAAAAAGAGGAATAACAACAATTTAAAAAGCAAAATAAACAACCAGAATGGACAGAGAATCGAACTGAGTGGAAGTCCAACAGCCAAGGAGTTAGAGAGGACATGTTCATCCAGACTGGTAAGTGGGGCAGAGCCAGGCAGAGAGCGCATGTGACGAGATGGCAGTTTGCCCAGAGAGATCCACAGAGGGCACGCCTGACCGAAAAGCGGCCCAAAAAGCAGCTGGTGCACCCAGAGAAGCCAGTGGGAAACAGCGGGGCTGAGACTAGTGGACTGGGTGGTCCCTCACTTGCGCATGCAGATAAACTGGGAGAAGGAGCTAGGGATCAGAGCAGAAAACACCTGTGGGGACTGAGGTGGCAGCAGAAGCAACTCCCAGCTACACAGGAGAGTGCATTGGGAGAAAAGTGACTGAGAGCTTGGAAGAGTGGAGCAAGCACCATTGTTCCCTCCCAGGCCACGCCCTCTCAGACAGCATCAAAACACAGCATCAGTGAAGGTTACCCTACCCTGGTGAACACCTAAGACTCCGCCCCTTAAAGTAACAGGCGCACCGAGAAAAAAAAAATTGGCCCAAATTAAAGAACAGAACAAAGCTCCAGAAAAATTACAACTAAGGCATGAAGAGATAGCCAACCTATCAGATGCACAGTTCAAAACGCTGGTAATCAGGATACTCACAAAATTGGAAGCAAGTTGGTCGCAAATAAATGAACAAATGAAGGATACACTAAAGGAATTGAGGAGAAATGGGCAGGGAATCAATAGGGAAGAGAAGGAAACTGGGACTCAAATCAACAGTGTGGACCAGAAGGAAGAAACAAGAATTCAAAAAAATGAGGAGAGCCTTAGGAACCTCCGTGACATATGTGAACATCCCATCATCCAGGTCATAGGGAAGCCAGAAGGAGAAGAGGAAGACCAAGAAATTGAAAACTTATTTGAAAAAATAATGAAGGAGAACTTCCCCAATCTGGCAAAGGAAATAGACTTCCAGGAAGCCCAGGAAGCTCAGAGAGTCCCAAAGAAGTTGGACCCAAAGAGGAACACACCAAGACACATCATAATTACATTACCCAAGATTAAAAATAAGGAGAGAATCTTAGAAGCAGCAAGAGAAAAGGAGACAGTTACCTACAAAGAAGTTCCCATAAGACTGGCAGCTGATTTCTCAAAAGACATCTTTCAGGCAAGAAGGGGCTGGAAAGAAGTTTACTAAGTCATGAAAAGCAAGGGCCTACATCCAAGATTACTGTATCCAGGAAAACTTTCATTTAAAATGGAAGAGCAGATAAAGTGCTTCTCAGATAAGGTCAAGTTCAAGGAGTTCATCATCACCCAGCTTTTATTATATGAAATCTTAAAGGGATTTATATAAGGC
>PVJI01025863.1:0-19785 GCA_004026765.1 Micronycteris hirsuta
TCCCCCAGGCTCTCCTACTTTCTCTGTACCACATGTGGCATCAGTTCCGAGGAGCTCTAGGCTTTCAGTAAAAATGATATTTAGAAAACAATTCTGGGTATAATGTGCTCATTGTTATTGAAGTGACATTTCTTCTAGGCCCTTTCAATGGATAAAACTTTAGGAAATATACATTTTGTAACATATGGTGAATTCATACAGATATTTCCAAGTCAATGTCATATTGAAGTGTTTTCTTACCACTGTGTTAGTTTGTTTTAATCTATTACTTACTGTGAAATCTTTGACTATAGTAACATTATTATATTTGCATATTAACTTTAGCCCACTTTATAAACATGCTCATATAAACAATAGTTCTAGAATTACACTACTAATATTTCTACCAATAACAAACTTACTAAGTCAAGTTTAAGACCTCTGTGGATTTATTTTATTTCTTTTAATAGTACATTAAGTACTACAATCAAAAGCTGTCTTTTTAATTACTTTCTTTTCATAGTCAATATTATCAATTTGTAATGGAGTTAGGTTCATTTATTTCTCTATATATAGTTTAAAGTTTTTTCCTCTTTTGATTTTATTTTATTGTTTATGAGTAAAATATTATAAAACATTGCTATGTTTCAAAATTTTAGCTATATAAAATTGTGGTACATTTCTTTCCATTTTTATCTTCTCTGCCCTGTTCCCAGCTAACGTTACAAGTATCATTTTTATTATTTTATAACTTTTCCTTCCTTCCTTCCTTCCTCCCTTCCTTCCTCCCTTTCTCCCTTCCTTTATTCCTCCCTCCCTCCATTTTTTTGGGGGGGGGTTTGAACCAAAGTCATATACTATATAAATTTGTTTTTACCTTTTTACTTAATGATATTTTACTTTACTTCTGGTAATCACTCATATCAGTTCAAAAAGACCTATCTCATTTTTTTTATGGCTGCAGTGAAAACACCTAAGTTTATTAAGCAAATTTCTAATGAATGGACTTTTGGATTATATACAATTTTTGCACTACAATTAATATTTTCATGATTGTTAAAGATGAATATTTTAAATGCTCCAACCAATTTGAATTAGTTTGTACCTCCATCAACAATGAAAGGGGTATTGGAAGCACCGAGGAGCCCTCACTTTCTATGAAGTTGACAGTATGAGAGAAAACAAGATGCAACAGCCTGAGACTCACAAGAACAGGAACTTCTGCCCTGAATTTCCTGGTTGGACAAGCATGAGGCTAACAAGGAGAGTGCTTTTCCTTTGCTCTCTCCTGAGAGTGAAACTGGAGTTCCCTTCCTACTAACACAACGTGAGGAACAGGCTACTCTCCAACAACATCCTGCGCATTTCATATATTTATTGACAAAATTACGGTCATAAGGTATCAGGGTTAAGGGAAGCTGCTCTTCCCTTACTCTTAACAGACTCCTCTCAAAAGTCCAGTTTGTTCTGGAGTAATTCCAAAATAGTAGTTGAAATTATGCAAGCGTTCTAGGGTGCGCAATTATGCCACATAAAGGAACTGAGTTGTCACTGCGTACACTGTTCATAAGGATAGGGAGAGACTTCTTGAGAGGAAAAGGACAAATAATGCATGTCACTATCACTACTCCATGTTTCCAATGAAGATGGGTGGTTTCTCTTTAAAAAGAAACAAATACTTACTCTCTTAGTCATTGTGAAAATATTTCACTTTATATTATCCAAGTACTTCATTTTATTTGATTGCAGAGCCTGTTGTGCTCTACCCTGAGGAAGAAAATAATGAACAGATCCTTCTTTTCTTAAACATATATGCACCTAACTCTATTAGAAATGACTTACACATATGTCAGTTTGTTTGTTGTAATGAGCCACCAATGTCTACTTTGCCAAGTACTCAGCCCTGAAGCACAACTAGGGATTTGTAAAACTATTCTGAAATGTGGACTGTAAGATAAAAATGAAAAATATGTTTAATATATCTTGATCGACAATATAATATGTGTATTTGTTTTGAAGACCCTAATTCGGAAGCACCAAAAACTGATAGTAAATATTTTTTAAAAATCATAATGGCTTTCCTTTCCCCAGTGGTGATTAAAAATTTGCCGTAGTATATATTGGGGAAAGAGAACCTTCACAAAGAAAATGAATGCAACCCAGGACATCACATTGGCCAGTTTTCCCTTTTTCTTTCCAGTTTGCCATTGACCTCTTAAATACTTAATGCTGTGTATAAACATCACTTCCTACCACTTAGTAACAACATATTCTTAGACATCCATCATTTTAATTAAAAGGTTGTTATTCAACTAAGAAGTCTTCTCAGGACAATCCTTTTTGCTTTATGTCAACTGCCTGTTCTCACTAAAGATTAATCAGATAAAGTGATTTGGGGGATTAGCAAGAAGACTATTTTTTATCTTTGTTAATATTGTTCTTTTCTTCTACGATTAATAGCAAATATACCAGTTATAAAAGAATAATATTGGATGCCAACTATTAGGTGTTATCTATGACCAAATATTCCTACAGAATTTGACATTGTTCTGTAAGGTGCACACTTTTTTTGTAAAGGAAATTTTATCAAGAAAATAAAAAAAACAAAGCAACAAGAGAAAGTCTCTTCTTTGTGGACTAATTACTCCAAAACATGCACAAACAAAAACCACTTGGAGCACTAATTAAAACATTAAACACATGAGTGGTTTTTATCCAAATTAGATTAGAAGCCATTTTAGGAGAAGTATTATAGCAAAGTGTAAATTAGTCTCAGGAAGGGCGGTGGCATGTCAGTAAGAAAGTTAGTGTTTATCCTTAATCCCTGGAACTCTTTGTGACACCCAACAATCCTCACACATGAAGAAACAGCTCTATTCCATGGATGCTGCCCATTTTCCGGAGCCTCTCTGTGGAACTCCTGCCCTGGCCATTGAGGAACCAGCCAGGTGCCTACAAATCCCCACTTAATTTCAGTAAAACTTTTACCTTCTGGTGAAACCAGAAAGAACATGCCTTCCCTGGTGTTATTCTAGGACATTGTCCCTCCAATTCCAGTAAGCCTTTCCATTCAACTCTGTTTCATGTTTGCTGTATCACTCTGTATTTCCTCTTTCATGATCCATTCTTTCCTATTTGCTATTTCATCTTTCCACTATGCCCTCTAGAGTCCAATTATATAAGAAACAAAAAGGACAAACAAAAAAATTCCTTTTAATGATTAGGTTTCACTTGTTATGTTGCCATCTTCATCATGAAATTATTATTGTTATTTCCTCAAGTTAGTAACTGTCCTCGAAACCTTCTAATAACATCTAATTTGGAGTTAGATCGTGGGTGGTAATTTATTATTCTAAGTATTTCAAGTCCAGATTATTATTTATTTACTTTCTTGAAGGAGGAAAACAAATCAAAAGATAATACCTTCTTTGAATTTCATAATTTTGGCTATACCTTGGCCTCATTCCCTTATTGTAGTGAAAAATCTCCTAGTTGACATTTATCCCAGACCCTGACCTTCCTTCTTGATTCATGGCTCCTGTCCAAAGCTACATCAGCTGAGCTCCAGCCAATTTGAACGTGACTTCTTGGAATGTTCCAAACTTTCTTCCCTTCACTTGCTCCTCCATTCTTTTGACTTCATCTCTGCTCACTCTCATACCTTCTCCTGATGAGTAGTTTCTGCTTTATCCTCCTCTATGAATCTCTTTTGGAATGTGTTCCTCTTTTCCTAGTGTATTCTTAATGCTTGTTGGTGCTTTCCATTGACAGTGCCGATCTCTGAGGATGGGGGCTGTGCTGTGTCTCTTTCCACATTATGCCACAGCTGGATGCTAAATGTCTGTTTGATCAGTGAATGGATAAGTGAACAAAGGAGGAAATAAATGGTCATCGGTGTTTAGACAATTCATATCTAAGGCTTCAGTTCTGGAAGGTGTAGAAGTGGAAATTCCATCCCCTGCCAATAAGCGACAGTAGATGTCAATGACTTGCAAAATCCACTTAATGGACGTCCATATGATTTTTTCCCCAGTTTTATCAAAATGTCTCAACTCATCAGTTTTTCCTACTGACTTCTAGCTTGGCATTCATGACTCCTCTCAATGATAAACTCAAATAGGTACAGTAAGGACAATAGGCAAAGATAGAAAGAGTCAATATGGATTTCTGTCAGGAGTACACTTCAGCTTGAGCCTTGGCAAAGTAAACCTTCAGGATAGGCATGATAGGCTTCTACTCCTAGTTTCTAAAATTACTTCCTCATACCATCATGTCTGTCAGAACTTTTGGCACATGGATCAGAAGAAACAAATCTGGAAAGGGATTAAGTGAAATGCCGAATATGAACTGTATGCTGAGACTTCTTGCTATATTCTGTGTTATATTAAATCCTGAATTAGAGTCATGGCTAAATCTATGTTTTCACACACACAATTAATAAATTCATTGGTAGGTATACAGAGGCTGCCTACATGTATTGGGATCAGAGAAGTTCATTTTCGTGGAATAAGTTACCATAGCACTGATTTTGTTGTGGAAGGAAAAACACACATCAATATTCAGTTTCACGTAGCAGTAGACAGCAAGACTGAAACAACTATTTAAAAACTGTGCTTCACTCTTCTGTAGTTTGCCAGATGAACTATTTAATAAGATGGAACTTTAAATTAATGGCTTATGCCTCTCTAATGTTTTTAGCCTTCTCAGAAAGAAAGAAAAAAACCTTTTTGGTTTTAAAACTTGACCCTTGAGATTCTAAAAGCAACCATTATTCTTAAGGTTGAATGACTAAGGGCAAATCCTACTAGATGAAACAGGCTGGTCCCCATAAGTCTTTGCAATTTTTTTTATACTTCTTGTGGCTATTCTCATCATTTTGCAAGTGGTTTCAATTTATCTAATTTTGAGAACTGATTTTAGAATTATAACTCTGGAGTTTTTCACTATATTCTATTTTCTTTTAATTGTATAATATTTATCTTCCTTGCTCAAAGTCAGCTTCACAAAAGGCAAGGACTGAAAGAAACAAAACTGCAGTGAGTTTCATGTTAATGAGAAATAATGTGAAAATGTTTCCATTTAACACTATATTCAGTAACTAGTATTATTCTTTTTTAAGTACTCACCAGATGCATGGCTGTCCTTTATGACTCTGTATGAGCTTATATAATACAGAAATATAAATATGTTGTTAGCCTCATTTATAGGTTATATCTTCTCTGTATTTTTTAAGAGTGATGAAAAATATGTTCAGAAAATAAGTAAGCCATTTGTGTTATTATGGAAAGATTTTTTCATCCTAAATGTTGTTATTCAGATAAAGTCATAATGTGCTTTTAGGGTAAATTAATTAGTTTGAAAGCAATAGAGAATGATTTTAGACATGTAAAATATACTAAATGTATTGGGGTCACATTCTCTAATAAAATCGTATAGGTTTCAAGTGTACAATTCTATAATACATCTCTTGTATAATATATTTTGTATTTACCACCCAAAATCAAATATTATTCCATCACTATGTATTTGACTCTATTCACCCTCTACTACATTCCCCTCTGCCTCTTTCCCTCTGGTAACCACCATATTGTTGCTTATGTCTAAGAGGTATTTGTTTTTGTTTTTTTTTTGTCTTTTTAAAAATTTGTTCCTTTCAATTTTATATCCCACACATGAATGAAGTCATATGGTTTTTGAATTATTCTTCCTGGCTTATTTTGCTTAGCATGATATTCTCAAGATCTACCCATGTTGTTGCAAATAGCAGTATTTCATGTTTTCTTAAGGCTGAGAAGTATTCCGTTGTATATGTATACCACATCTTCTTTATCCAATAATCTATCAAAGGACACATTGGTTGTTTTCATGTCTTGTCCACTGAATAATATTGCAATGAACACAAGGGTACACATATCTTTATGAATAAAGGTTTTCAGATTTTCCAGGAAGATGTCCAGAAGAGGAATTGCTAGGTCATATGGCAACTCCATTTTTAATCTTTTGAGGAACCTCCATATTGTTTTCCATGGTGGCTGTACCAGTTTACCTTCCCACCAGCAGTGCATGATGGTTCCTTTTTCTCTATAACCTCTCTAATACTTGTTTGTTTATTATCAATATTTGTCATATTGATAACAGCCATTCTAATATGAGGTGGTATTTCATTGTAATTTTGATTTGCATTTCCCTAATAGCTAGTGAACTTAAGCATCTTTCATATATCTGCTGGCCATTTGTGTATCTTCATAGAAGTATCTGTTCAGGTCCTCTACCCATTTTTAAATTGGATTTTTTTTTGTTTGTTTTTGAATTGTATGAGTTCTTATGTATTTTAGATATTAACCCTTTGTTGAAGTGTTTGTCAATATTTTCTACTGTTCAGTTGGTTGCCTTTTTGTTTTGTTGTTGGTTTCTTTTGCTGCAAGGAAACTTTTAGTTTGATATTCATTTATTTTTGCCTTTACTTCCTTTGCCTTTGGGGCCAAATTCATAAAATCCTCTCTAAGACCAAAGTCAATGAGTTTATTACTTATGTTTTTTCTGTATAATTTATTTTTTGTCTTTTTTTATTGTTGTTCAATTACAGTTGTCCTTATTTTCCCCCATTACTCTCCCCCACCCTGCCCACCTCCACCTTCCACATTCAATTCTTCCCCCACATTGCTTTTGTCCATGGGTCCTTTATACATATTCCTTGATGATCATTCCCCTTATTCCCCTGTTATCATTTTTATATTTAGGTTTCTGATTAATTCTAAGTTAATTTTTGTGTACAGTGACAAGTAGCAACCTAGTGTCATTCTCTTGCACGTGGCTTTCCAATCTTTCCAGCATCATATATTGGAGAGGCTTTCTTTTTGCTATTGTATGTTTTTGGCTCCTGTATCAAAAATTATTTGTCCACACACATGTGGATTTATTTCTGGGTGGTCAATTCTGTTTCATTGTTTTGTATGTCTTCCCCCCCCCAATATCATACTGTTTTGATTATTGTAATTTTGTAATATAATTTGAAGTCACAGTATGTTGGCTTTGTTATTTTTTTCTCAGGATTGCTTTAGGTATTTGGGTCTTTTGTGGTTCCATACAAATTGGAAACTTTTTTAAATTTAAAAAATGTCATTGGGATTTTGATGAGGATTGTATTAAATCTGTATATTGCTTTGGGTAACATGTGGTTTTGGCCAAGTTTAACCAAAGGACACTTATTGAAAAGATATCTAGGGATCACATAATTGGGGGGAGATCAGAGGACAAGACCTAGTAGGAATCAAGGAGCAAACTCTGAACAAAAGCAGTGATCATTTTGAGTATATTGACAATAGAAACTTCTTCTTTAAATGTTCCTTTTAATAGAGTAGAGAAAAATAGATCAGAGACAGAAACAAATATATAAAATTATTATAAGCAATAATTAATTATTCAGATTATATTAAGAATTTTAAAAATCAGGAAGAAAAGCACAACATTCTCAAAGGAAAAATATGTAAAGGAAATGAGCAGTCGATACATAAAAGAAGAAATTCAAAATGTATAATATAAAAAAGATGCTCAATTCCATTGAAAATGAAATAAAACTTAAAATGATATTTTGGTTTATATCCATCATTTTGATCAAGGGTTCAAAGTCTGAAAATGCTGACTTTTGGTGAGAGTGTGGGATAAGAGCATTGCTTATACACTGCTGGTAGAACTGTGAACTTGTTAAAAACTGTGTAGAGTGACTTGACAGTATCTGCTAAAGCTGAAAAAAACATTTCTTCTTGTAGATATGTACACTATAGTAACTCATATATGTTCATATGGAAATATGTATAAAAATGTTTATGGCAGTTTTTATCTAAAGGCAATAATATTGAAAACATAAATGTCCATAAATAGGAAAATAAATTATTTTTTGTATATTCATCTGCTAGAAAATTGTCATGGGGAGAAAATTAGAGTTACTTATGTTGAGGTAGATACATTTTAAAAATAGTATGTTAAGTAAAATAAGTTTCAGAATAATATGTGACATTTGAACCATGGAAAAAGACCAAATTGTTCTTTCTTTCCAGGAAACCACAGCCCCACTTTTAAAACCTTTTAATGATGAAGCCAGGCCCCCCAGTTATCCAGGATAATCCCCTTGCTTAGAGTCAATCAGTTAGGGACTTCAATTACACCTGCAAAATTGACACCACACCCAGACAAGCATTTTGTTAAATAACTGGGAACTATACCTAGTCAAGTCAACATCTCAAAAAAGTCATCCCAATGAGATTAACAAAACACTTAAAGTTTGTATGAGTTAGATTGGGAAGTCTAAATTTTCTACATGATTACAGAAAATATAGGGACACAAACATGATGGACTGAGAGTGGGTACCTGACACTGTTAGCATCTAGTGAGCATTTACAAAATATTTATTGAATAAATAAACTAGTATATTTGAGTGAAACAGCCTGTTGGGGGACAGCTGTATTTTGTATCGATACCTTGATAAAGTTGTTGATGGAGACAACACAAAAGAGAACTGTCAGTTTTTCTCAGGCCTCAGTCACACTGTGACAAAAGTACAACTTTTACACTATTTCTAAAACCTTTCTCTTTTCATCTTTTAATAGTATATGAGAGAAAAGTTTCTTAGCCATTTGAGACCTTTTTAGGTATCAATAAGTAAAAAACAGGACTCAAGGCAAAAAATCAAACAAGATTAAGCCAAGTAACAACCAGTAAATCTTAATAACTTACTACAACTAAGGTTTTCTTTTCACCCACAAATGTTTACTGAGGGTAAGCTGCGGCCTCTGGTCTGTCACTCCTATTGTCCTTACTCTAGAAGCCAGCCGGACAAAGAGTTCAATGTGTGGAACAGCATATATTGCTGTGACAGAGGTAGAAAAGGGCATGGGTAGCACCCAATGGCACTTACTGCCTCTGTCTAGAAGTGATATATACCACTTTTGCTGGAATTTCATTAATCAACCCTAGTCCATGGCCACCCTGACTTGTTGAGGGCAGGGAAGATGAATGCTTCTGCAGAGAGGTAGACATTATGTAGTCCATCACAAAAGTAAACCATGGGGCAAAGTGCTTACATGCATTAAAAATAACAATGAACACTGTTAATCTCCAGCTAGGGCTACTATATGCAGTATTAACCTATTTATTAGAAAAGAGACGGAACCTTTCTTTCTATTAATGAGAAGGCAATATAGTATGCTTAATTAAATATATTAACTGTGATATATTGTTATTTGAGTTCAAATTTCACTCCTGATTAGCCAGTGGCCTTGGGCAAAGTACTTAGCCTTCTTAATCTTCGGTTGTCTCAATAATGTCTCCTAGTTGATGTTTTGTGTGTGTGTGTGTGAGGATTAATGCACATAAATCACTATGTCTTTAGGGATAATGGGGTTCTGAGGATCACTGAAAAACAACTTACCAGGTTTTGTGTTACAAAAAAAGCAAATTTTATTCCATGAGGTTAAATGTCAAGAGTTCAATGTGTGGTAGTAGGTAGGGGTTACTAGAGGTACTCATCGAGGTAACTGAAGATATCAGAATGAGCAAGGAGAAGGGGTGGCTCAGGGAGCAAAATGAGAGAAGTAGGGCAGCAGACTGACCTGGGGGAGCACTACATTTCCATTATAGTTTGACAAGCCAGCAAAACTCAATTATTTGAAACTTGTCTTAAACCTTTTAGTAACCTGTGCTCCCCAATGTTCATAGCAGCACAATTTACAATAGCCAAGTGCTGGAAACAACCTAAGTGCCCATCAGTAAATGAGTAGATCAAAAAACTGTGGTACATTTACACAATGGAATATTATGCAGCAGAAAGAAAGAAGGAGCTCCTACCCTTGCAATAGCTTGCATGGATCTGGAGAGCATCATGCTAAGTGAAATAAGCCAGGCGGTGAAAGACAAATACCATATGATCTCACCTATAAGTGGAACCTAATGAACAAAACAAACAAGCAAAATATAACCAGAGACATTGAAATTAATAACAAACTGACAGTAACCACAGGGGAGGTAGGAGGGAATAATGGGGAGAAGAGAGGTAAGGGTCATCAAGGAATATGTATAAAGGACCCATGGACAAAGCCAAGGAGGGGTAGGATCAAGGGTGGGAGGTAAGGATGGCTGGGGTTGAGGGGAATGGTGGGGGGAAAATGGAGATGACTGTACTTGAACAACAATAAAAAAAGGAAAAAAAAAACTTTTAGTAATGTCCATAACAGTAGAGTTATAACGGAATAATATTTGATTGTTGGAAATTTAAAGGGTCAACATGATAGTTGCCTGTTAACTTGAACTCTTATATTGATGGAATGTTCTGGAAGAGCATTTTACAATTGGCTGACATATGTCAAGCACCACTATCTACATTATTTTAGGGGTATTTGTTTTTTTCCACTGATTTTAATGATCTTCTCTTATGTTATGAAACAATAACTAAGAGTTTCAATATAGAGGAGAGAGATAGGAAAACTTACCCAATTTGTGAAATATTTTTGGGTGTATTGCTAATTTACCTTTTTAAATTGATAGCTTCAAGATTTGTCATTATTTCTAAAGATTCAAATATACACTTTACTGATTACGAGTTGTCTTATAGAATGTTGCTATGTAGAATTACTGAATCCTATAATTATTTTTGAGTCAAAACATTTTTGTATTGGAATAAATGAATAATTTTTACTTATGTAGGGTTTAACGTTCTGCTTATTTCTATGGGAAAGTTGATTAAAATTTTATGTTACTATTGTATAATTTCCAAATAGACAAAACATGTTTATTCCACTGTCTCAAAATAGGAGACCTAGAAAATGAAAATAATTTCTCAGAAAAAATAAGATAAATCTTTATTAAAACCTACCAGTAGGTTTGCCATAGAATTTAAATTTCTTAGCCAAGAGATTAACCTTCATGGAATTGAATAAAACTGAGTAATTTGCATAATAATGAATTTCTCTGCATTTCTAACAATATTTATACCTATTGTACTCTCAGCCTGAAAGTATAACATTCCTTTGCAATACAGAAGTTAAAAATTCTATACAGAATGAATTGAAAGACATGTCCTATTCTTTATAAATCAATGTAAAACTTAATCATTCTAAAGAAGGGATACCGCAAGTGATCTGGGTCTCTGAAAATCTTCAGCATCATCTGAAAGCTAAATGATTGTTGCATTGTACATGGCAATATTTAGTATTTTGTTAAGGCTTCCACTCTGAAAAGGTAGTAGATAACATTGTGTGGATTAAACACATGGAAGAATTTCAGAGTATACAGAGTCTGAGACAAGTAACACTCCTTTTTATTACAAAAACTTTTATTACAAAATCATAAGCATGCAATTCTGTAACATAACAATATCACACTCAAACACACCATATGACATTTTAAGTGAAATGTTCAAATTAAAACTATAAATTGTTATACCCATAACAATTTACCAACCACACTCAAGTAGGCCTTACTTCTGCCAGACCCTGTATATTAAGCAAAATAATGCTGGTGCTGTCTACCTCTTAAGTAAAATAAGCTCACTAAAGTTAGTCCTTTTGGAGCCTTAAGGTAAACTGAATATTAAACTGTCAATTCCCAGTGAAATATGTCACTGTATTTTACTTTTTTGAGAAAACAGTGTATATATATATATATATATAAATTTGATTTTATATATAATCAAATTACATTACTTATACTATTCTTATTTTATATATACTATACCTATCTTATATATAAAATATATAGTTATATAAATGTGTGTACAATTATATATACAGTTATATATACAGGATGAGGCAAAACTCACTCATACAGTTGTGAGTATGAGTTTATACTTGTATTATGCTTTATTAATTGTTGTACTATTTTCTTTTTTTAAGTATATTTTGTTGATTATGCTATTACAGTTTTCCCAATTTTTTCCCCTTTATCCCCCCTCCACCTTGCACCCCTCAGCCCTCCAGTATTCCCTGCCCCCTTAGTTCATGTCCATAGGTTGTACATATGAGTTCTTTGAGGTCTCTGTTTCCTATACCATTTTTGACTTCTCCTCATCTACTTAATAACTACCAATGATGCTTCTTCTTCCCTGTACCTTTTCCCCACTATTCCTCCGTTCCCCCTCCCCACTGAAAACTCTGCATGTGATATCCATTTCTCTGATTCTGTTCCTATTCTAGTTGTTTGCTTAGTTTTTGTTGTTTTTCTTTTATTTTTTTAGGTTCATTTTTTGATGGTTCTGAATTTGTTGTCACTTTACTGTTCATATTTTTGATCTTCCTTTTCTTAGATAAGTCCCTTTAACATTTCATATAATAATGGCTTTGTGATGATGAACTCCTTTAATTTGACCTTATCTGGGAAGCACTTCTATTCTAAGTGATAACTTTGCTGGATAGAGTAACCTTGAATGTAGGTCCTTGCATTTCATGACTTCAAATACTGTATTTTTTGGACTATAGGACGCAGTTCCCTCCCCCCAAATTTGGGAGGGAAATGGGGATGCGTCTTATAGTCAGAATGTCGCTTACCTGGCTCACTGTGTATTGGGGGGGCGGTGGTGGAGTGGGGTCATAGGAGGGAGGAGCAGGTTTTAAAACCTAGATGTGTCTTATGGTCTTATGCGTCGTATAGTCCAAAAAATATGGTATTTCTTTCCAGCTGCTTCTTGCCTGTAAGTTTTCTTTTGAGAAACTGGCTGATAACCTTGTGAGAACTCCTTTGTAAGTAACTCTCTCCTTTCCTCTTGCTTCTTTTAGGATTTTTTCTTTATCTTTATTCTTGGGTAACTTAATGATGATGTGCCTTGGTGTGTTCCTCTTTCTGTGGGGTCCAACTTCTTTGGGATTCTCTGGGCTTCCTGGACTTCCTGGAAGTCTATTTCCTTTGCCAGATTGGGGAAGTTTTCCTTTATTATTTGTTCTAATAAATTTTCAATTTATTCCTCTTGTTCTTCTCCTCCTAGAACCCCTATAATTCGGATATCAGAATGTTTCAAGTTGTCAAAGAGGTTCAAAAGTCTCTCTTCATTTTTTTTGAATTCTTGTTTTTTCATTCTGTTCCAGTCAGATGTTTATTTTCCCCCTTTGTTCCAAATCATTGCTTTGAGTCCTGGTTTCCTTTCTGTCACTGTTGATTCCCTGAATATTTTGCTTTATTTCATTTAGGATATCTTTCATTTTTGACCAAGCTCAATTAGTTCTGTGATCATTTTGATTACAAAGGCTTTAAATTCTCTATCAGATAGGTTGGCTATCTCCTCATCGTTTAGCTCTCTCTCTGAGGTTCTGCTCTGTTCTTTCATTTGAGCCATATTTCTTTGTCTTGGCACAGCTGATAGGTTGTAAGGGGGAAGGGCCTTCAGTATTCACCAGGGCAGGGCCACCCTCCTTGCTGCACTGGGACTCCTGTGGGAGAGAGGCCAGAGAGAGAACAATGCAGCTCACCTACTCGTCCCTAGTGCACTTTCCAATGGACTTTCCTGTGAGACTGGGAGTTTCTTCCAGCACCGCAACCGCTGTAGTCCACCGTGAGCTCTCAGTTTCAGTGTCTCAGTAAGTCAGCCCTGCCCATGCAGCCTGCCCCCTCGCCACAGCCAGCCCTGCCCGCATGGTCCACCGCCTTCCTGGTCTGGTCGTTCTGTTTGACTGTTTCTTTAATTCCGTGGTTGTTGGAGTTCCATGCAGTTTGATTTTCTGGCACTTCTGGTTGTTTATTGATTTTAGATTGGTTGTTATCCTTCTTTTGGTTGTGTGAGGAAGCAAAGGGTTTCTACCTACACCTCCATCTTGGCCAGAACTCGATTGTTATATTATTTTCCATATGCACAACTGTAAACTTACTTTTGCCCCTCCCTTCTTATTAGTATATACTAGGCACATATGTTATATATATAGTATACATATTATATATATACTCTAAGTATGAACTTTCTAATATAAACATTTATAGCCTACTAAATGTAGAAGAAAGCTAATCATTTATCATCTCATGCTCAAAGTCCATGATCAGCATTTTGGAGAGGACTCAAAGGACTTTGCTATTTCTATTGTTACTGAACCAAAAAGGGAGTCTGTCTGAACATCACCATAAAAGCCAAACTCATGAGGCAGGTGCTGATGCTAAGGAAAGAGGATTTTGTTCAGGTGACGTGTAATCTGGGAGAATGGTGGAGTCTCCATCTGAGAACTCGTCTCCTCCACAAAATGAACACAAACAGCTATACCCAGAGTTCACGCTCTAATTTAAAGCACCTGTCCTTTGAAGCTTACAGGCACATGCTAAGCAGTCATCCATGCAGCTTAGCTTGTTCCTGAATGCTGCCCATCCAGACTCCCTCCTGCAGTCCATGGGCCAGGTGGCTGCTATGGCCACAAGGTTATGTGCTCCTGAACAAGAGAGCATGTGAATGCACAGGAAAATGCTTCACCAGGTTAGCAAGACAGGGAGAGAGGTTCCCTCCTGAAAGAAAGGTACATGTGGCAGTGGAGACCACATGGCCCATGGAGAGAAAAGGTGAGAAAACCTTGCAAGTCCAGATCAGGAGTGAGAGCAATGAAAAGAGAGAGAGAGAGAGAGAGAGAGAGAGAGAGAGAGAGAGAGAGATTCTTTGTTCCCACGGGACTATATTAATTTTCAGTGTGGGACAGGACCAGGTGTTTTCCCAAAATGATCAATTAACTTTCCAAAGTTTTGCATGCTTGGGTTGGAGCCACCTCCCAACTAATCCCTTCGTTCCCCAGGCTAGACTGACAAGTCCCTGGTCCAGCACCTCCCATACACCATTTTGACTTCTATGGTGCATGTGCTTGTCTTTCCCTAGTCCCAACCCCAATTTGATACCTGATGGGCAAGGAAGGGCTTTTCACAAGCTCGGTGTAAGAGCCGTTCCTACCACCATCTTGGTGATTGGGAGAGACTCTCCTCACTCCCCTGCTCTTGGTGCCTCGGTCTGCATTGTAGTTGCTCCACCATTTCCTGCCATCTCTGGCTGGGTGGTTGCATGGTTGAGATGCTGGGTTGCCTGATGGTCCTTGCAGTGATCGGCTGATCCTCAGTCTCTGACATGGTGGACTCTGTGCCCCACCTGCAGAGGGGCACTCCTGCCTCCCCGCAGCTTGGCACAGTCAGCTGAGTGTCAGGTGCTTCAGCTCACCAAGAAGGGATGGGCAGATGGTACAGGCTTGTCCACCAGTAACACTATCATCATGGCAGATGTAGATTAAGAAATATAAGCTATAGTTATTTGTTTTCAGGCTAAGTTTGAAACTCACTTTGGAATATTTGTCCTTTTTACTGAAACTTCTTTTTTTGGGTGGACATTGAAGCATTTGGACTTGATCTATATCAAATACCTCTTCCTTCCTTAATTTTCTGGATAAGCCTAGGGCTGGTAAATGTTTCAGCCCTGTGAATGGTTTATGACTAAATCTTCACTGAACTGTTTTAGCATGTATTTGCCATGCTATATCTAATGCATTCTGAAAGCATATTACCAAATTGACCCATATTTAAAATTGATTCTGATAAACACTAAATGATAAAATTGGCTGTTGTGCACTATAATTATAATCAGGTAATAGTTACTCTTCCATATGAATATAATGGTGTATTCCATTAACACATGTCAACACAAAGAAAGCTATTTCTCAGTGAATGACCTACTGTCTGTAACATATATCACACACTTTAGTGCTTTGCTTTGTAAATATTGGTAGGTGTATCTCATTCATTATTTAAGATTACCAACCCTGGAGGGCAAGACTGATATTATACACATTGTATTACATTTTTTACTGTTCCTTAATAACTCACACCACATTTTAACAATAGAGAAGTTTACAAATTTTTGTCAATAAATGAAACAGAAGAAATGATAATTTATGATTAAATTTATTCTAAATGTTTAAATAAGGTGAACACATATTTGCATTTTAAATTAAGAAATAGCCCCAGCTGGTGTGGCTTAGTGGATTGAGCACTGGCCTGCAGACTCAAAGGTTACCCGTTCAATTCCCAGTCAGGGCACATGCTTGGGGTATAGGCCATGTCCCCAGTGGGGGAGTACCAGAAGCAACATATCTATGTTTCTCTTGCACATGTTTCTCTCCCTCTCTTTCTCCCTCCTTTTCCCTCTTTATAAATGAATGAATGAATGAATGAATGAATAAAATCTTTAAAAATAAATCTGTTAATGAAGTGAAATGCAAATTTCTGCTCCGATGAAAACATTTTACTTCTAATATAAATTGCAGATTACTTTAAGATCCTATGTGCTCAGTAGGAATACATGTGGAAAGTAAAATACTGAGATTAAATTTATTTTAGAAATTGAAGATGGAATTTATATACTTAAATTTTGATTTTGAAAAGAATGTCTCATGTGTTATCATTACCAGATACATTTTAAAATACAAGTTCTAGGATAGATATGGTTTAAGGGTTTGGTGATAGATTTTGAGCTTGAAACCAAAACACTACTCAACATGGGCTGTCCAAAGACTTTGGAAATCTGAGCTTGTTCACTCCTTACCATTGAATGTTAGAAAGGAGAAGTTAAAATGTGAGTATGATATTGTTAGGTCTGAGTTGCTCAAGAAACCAGATGGATGCAGCAAGCTAAGGAGAAGGGTTTATTAGCTGGGAATAAGAGGGAAAGTGGAGCCAACCTAGGGAGGCTGGGGGGCCAACCAAGGGAGGTTAAGACTCACTCAGTTGTCCTTAGGGCAGGATTTTAAGTGCAAAAACCCATGAAGGGTAACTGGTTGGGGTGTCAAGAGTCTGCTTGGCTAGAGCTGGTTGCTGGGTACCATTTCTGCTGACCATTGTTCTTGACACATCTTGTCAAGCTCAAGTTAAAGCTGCATCCTGTTATGCTGGATAGGCTGATCCCAGGCCCCAATCTTAACAGGGCATCTGTTTGTCCTGGGTAGGGTCAGCAGGCAGTTTCCCAGGCAGGCATTTTCCCAGACTACAGTTTCCTATGGTACAGTTTTCCTGTCTGGTGATTTTCCATTCCTCCTAGGCCTGCCTAGATCCATCAGATATCTTGGAGTGGTGATGGATGTTAACAACAGACAGAACTAAAAGATATTTGATAAAGATATTATCATAGTTTTGCAAGGCTAATATGAAGAAAGAATATATATACTTTGTTTATACAAAGGATTTTCTATAAGGACATTTATTATAATGAAAACTTGAGTCATAAGGGAAGTGGTTTTTATGCTTTGAGAATAAGAGGAAAGCTGTGTACCCTGATTCCATAAAAATTTGGAATATCAAAAACATGTTTTGCAAATTAACTTTAGGGAGTTCTTGGACATTTCCATTGGTCTGAGCTAAAGACTCCTTTTCCTTGGTGGCTCTATAGCACTGGAAAGCTGAATAGGACCACTCACTTGCTGGTCTAAGACCTGAAATGATTCTTAGCTCCTTTCACCTGAGACAAGTTCCTAATCCTATCAGTGTCTCACCAGTGCTCTAGTGAGTTGAGGCAGGAAGAATCAGAGCCGTGGGAAAAGATAAGGCTTCTTTGAAGGTGCAGAGCAGAGCTGGCCTAAGGATTCCTTGTCGGTTTTCCCAAGGTGGTAGCAAGGATAGCGAAGAATGGAGGAGAACAGATTACTGGTTTTGTGTAAGAGAAAATTAGTCCAAACAACCTGGATAGAAAACAAAAGAAATACAAAAAGTTTACTTCCAAAGGGACACATGACATGACTGCCACATTTTTTTTACTTATGTGAAAAACTAAACATTTTTAAACTTTAGCACCTTAACTCTGACCCATATCAGTGTTTTTTATGATAATATTTCACCAGTGGGTGTTCCAATAGTTGGATCTTCAGGGGATGCTTGGTTTTATAGATTTTTTTAATTAAAAAAAAAAAGGCTATGGCTCAGATGGAAGAATGCAAAATAGGAAGAGAGAGAAGGATAGACAATAGTTTCAAACTTCAGTGTGCAAATAGGTTATATTCATATGACTCACCTCTAGAAATTCTAATTTAGTATTTTGGAAGGGGGAGCTAGAAATTTAGTCTGTTAAACAACAATCTTTGTAATTTTGATTCTGACAAAATTTTGACACATGGGAAATAATTTTGAGGAACATTGAGCTCTGGTGTAATGCCCTGAAAGAATGCATCTGTCAGGAGTACTGTAATCAAGTGCATGCCTGTGTGCAAGCCTTCAGGGAGGAAGCGGGCGGGGTTTTGTTCCGAAACTAACAGGTAGTCAGAAAGTAGTATTTGTTTAGACAATATGTCTTTATGAGCTGGGTACATGTCTAGGCAAACATTTCTTACTCTTGTGAAGCCTATATTTTAAGGACAGGGGAAGATAGGGTGTAAATAATATGCTTAATAAATAAATGGTATAGTACATGAGAAGGAGAAAAAAACTATGAGAGGGAAAAAATAGATCAGGGTATAAAGATCAGAAGTGGGTAGGATATCTTTTAATTTTAAATTGGGATGTCAGGGATAAGTCTCACTGAGAAGGCGACATTCTAGCAAAGACTCCGAGAAGTTGGGAAATGGACTGCAGGACTATCAGGAGAAAGAGCAATCCTGGAGAGATTCAGATGAGCCCTCAGGGAGGAGTTTAATTGGTGTGGGGCTGAGTGACGAAAATGAGAGGGAGAGAAAAGAATTAACTGGAGTCAAGGAACATAAAACGTTGTAAACACTGGTGTTTTTTGTTTTTTTGTTTTTCCTGAAGAAAAGCAAGACTCATTGGAAGGTATTTATTGAAACATCATGTGATATCTCTGATCCTCCTAAAGAGTCACTCTGATTATGGCTGTGGGCAGGGTGCAGGGTATTTGGGAGAAATTCAGGAGAAAGGTGACCAGTGGCGGTGGTAAGAATTACTAGAAATCTGGATATATCTTGAAGAAGAATAAAAAACTTTCTTGATTAAAAAAATGTGAGATGTAATAGTATGATAGAGGGGAATAAAGAATTATTTCAATGTTTTTAGTATCAGCTACATGAGAAGATAGCTGTCATCAACTGAAGAAGATTTAAGGAGAGAGGACCATAAAACCCTCCCTTGTCTGCTATTCCCAGTAACATAATGTAGCACATTCATTACCACAGACATGGATGTTCCTCGTTTATGTACTATGTAGTAGTGATTTGAACAACTCATTGAACCCCTGTTTCTTCATATTTAAAATGAAATAACACCTATTCTGTCTACCTTGTAGTTTTTGCATGAGGAACAGTTGTTATATATTAGAAGGTTTTAAGATTTCATTTTTTTTAAAGATTTTTTAAAATTTATTTATTTTCAGAGAGAGGAGAAGGGAGGGAGAAAGAGCAATGTATGGTTGCCTCTCACATAGCCCCCACTGGGGACCTGGCCCGCAACCCAGGCATGTGCCCTGACTGGGAATCGAGCCGGGACCCTCTGGTTCCCAGCCCGCGCTCAATCCACTGAGCTACACCAGCCGGGCAAGATTTCATTTTTTTAAAAATAATTACTTTATTGTTGTTCAATTACAGTTATTTGCATCCTCTCCCTTCCCCTCCTCCCTCCCCCTCCAACCCTACCTCCCTCCCCAGCCTCCCTCCTCCCCCTTGGTTCTGTCCACACACCCTCCATAGTGATTCCTGAAAACGCTTCTCCCCTTTGTCCCCTCCCCCCTCCCCCCTGGCTATTGTTAGACTGTTCCTAATTTCAATGTCTCTGGTTATGTTCTGCTTGCTTTCTGCTTTTGTTGATTATGGTCCAGTCAAAGGTGAGATCATATGGTATTTGTCCCTTACCGCCTGGCTTACTTCACTTAGCATAAT
>PVJI01025864.1:0-19731 GCA_004026765.1 Micronycteris hirsuta
GATAACTGTTGGAGGGGATGCGGAGAAAAGGGAACCCTACTGCACTGTTGGTGGGAATGCAGACTGGTGCAGCCATTGTGGAAAACAGTATGGAACTTCCTCAGAAAAATGAAAATGGAACTGCCTTTCGACCCAGCAATTCCACTACTGGGATTATACCCTAAGAATCCTGAAAAACCAATTCAAAAGAACCTTTGTACTCCTATGTTCATAGCAGCACAATTCACAATAGCTAAGTGTTGGAAACAACCTAGTTGCCCATCCACAAATGAATGGATCAAGAAACTATGGTACATTTACACAATGGAATTCTACGCAGCAGAAAGGAAGAAGGAGCTTATATACCCTTTGCAACAGCATGGATGGATCTGGAGAGCATTATGCTAAGTGAAGTAAGCCAGGCGGTGAGGGACAAATACCATATGATCTCACCTTTAACCGCATCATAACCAACAAAAGCAGAAAGCAAGCAAAACATAACCAGAGACATTGAAATTAAGAACAGTCTAATAATAGACAGGGGAGAGGGGGGAGGGGACAATGGGGAGAAGGGTTTTCAGAAACCACTGTAAAGGACACATGGACAGAACTAAGGGGGAGGAGGGAGGCTGGGGGGAGAGGTGGGCTGGAGGGGAAGGGAGGAGGGGAGGGGAGAGGATGCAAATAACTGTAATTGAAGAAAAATAAAATAAAATTAAAAAAAAAAAGTACATTTCAGAACTTATTCGTACCACCGAGAAATACTACTTTCCTGAAGACTGAAATTCTTCTTCAATATATCTGGCTCACAAAATGTTAAGAATATATATTCACATTTCCCAAAGAAAGTGACTGAACCATCTCCTGAGTAAACAACTGAAACCTTCCTTTGAAAAGAGACATTTATGACAGCAGGAAAAGGACAGTTTTTGAATTTTAGAGTATAATTCTAAGAACAGAATTTTTATCTAGATGGGTTATGAATTTACTGTAAAAGAAAAAAGAAATTAAATCATCCATAAATGATACCAAAAAAACAAAATCCGAGGCGCCCTGCCAAGTGAAATCAATATATCATATTCATGACACCAATATGATTTCCCAGGAAGGTTCTCACTTTGGAACAAAATTTTGAGTGATTTGTTCTGCTCTAAAATCTACCCTGACTTACTCTGTTATCGAAATTATATAATGACAAAACACTTCCTAAAAAGAGTAAGAAGCAGATGGTAATTCACAGAGCTGAGACGACAGCACAGTTACAGCAAAGGGAGGAGATCACGCTTATGGAATCGACGGCACTGAAGGTCTGAGGGAACCTGGGTGCTGCATGGAAAGACGGAAACACTAAACTTGAATGAATTTATTTACTTTATTTTGTATTTTTAAAATGGCATCTCTCTCTTTTAACTGCCCCAAGAAACAGTACATGATCAATTAGCTCAAATGCACTAAAATCTTTAAAGCTGGAAATCTACAGGGGAAAAAAGTATAAACTTCAGATACTTAAATAGTAGCTTAAAATATATTTTAGATAAAAGCTTCCTATTCCATGGTTATTTACACTCAATTGAAAAATCTGGGGCCAAACTTTCATACAGCAGATACTTTAAAAATGTTTGTTAATTTTCTAATGAGTCTAGGAATGAATCATATAGTTTTACAGTGATATAATAAGAAATACATCTTTTACTCCTCAGAGTTTTTACTAAAACTACATCTAAATAAAAAATTTCTACAACTTTAAGATTTACTCTATTTATTAATTCATGTTACTTCTTACGGCTTTATTAATGGATCTTTAAGACTTAATAAGAGTGCACGGCTAGTTGGTGACAGAGGGTGGGCTAGAACCAAGCCTTATGACAACTGATTACCATGTCACATTGGTAATTATACATTATGTGTAATATGTATGTTTGGGTATACATATAAATATACATATAAACATATAGATATGAAGTTTTCAATTTGGTATACTGTGGCAAACCACATGCACGCCCTTCCTTTTCCACGACCCATAGCATCAGCAGCAGCAAATGGCAAAAGGCCACCTGAAGAAGCAGAAGAAGGTATAAGCCAGGCATGAGTATTCTTCAATGGAAAGAGCTCCATCTGAACACACTAAGTGCACAGGCTGTAGCGAATCCTCTGCTTAATTCAAAACAGAATCCATGAGAAAGTCTGTTTCACAAATGGTGTGCAACGAGAAAGAACTCCTACTAAGACTGCAATACATAAGGAAGAAATCAAGTCTACTGAAGGGAGACTCTTATTTTTCCAGAACTAGATTCAACTAGAGTAAATTCATGTATCTCATTTTTATAGATGAGTAATAGAATATAATTTTCCTCCATTTACTACAATGTAGCATTTGAGCTCTAAAATGCCTATAGGTGACTGGGCAAATCTATTTGACTCCTCTGAGGTGACAAGAAATTAGGCAAAAATGAAAATGCAAAGACCCTATTTTAAACAAAACTGCTGTGCCTGACACTGTAGGTACACTCCACGTATAAATGGACAATGAAACGGAACAGCAAACTGAGTACATTTTCAGCCTATGAATGGCACAGCCAATTCCTTCAACTCTCCTCCCACAGGTAAGTACACGCTTTACATTAAACAAACAATTTTTGATAGCCACTACGGGCACTATGCTAGGCATAGAGGACATTTAAATGTTAAAAAAGATATTTGGTATAAACTAGAGACGAAAGCAAGACACAAAGGAAGTGCGAACAGCATAGCATTTCTACTGATAAGCTGCGTGCCATGGGCACTGAGAGGCAACACCTCTTCTGGGTTTTCTGTTCGGTCCTCACAATACACCAGCAAGTTAAATACTTTGTAATGTTTCTTAGGGATATGAAAAAACTGAGCCTTTGAGCCACAAACTGAACATTTGTGCCCCCTTCCGAAATTTGTATGTTGAAACCTAATGTCTAACGTGATGATATTAGAAGCTGATTGGGTCATAAGGACAGAGCCCTCCCGAATGGGCTAGTTACTCTTATAAAAGAGACCCAGAGAACCCAGACAGGGCAATGCCCATGAGAGCCACAGAGAGCCACCGGCACGAAATTCCAGCCAGGGGCTCCTCAGGAGCCAGCCTAAGTGGAGCCGCCCAGAAAACCGCCCCAGGGGCGGGCCCAGGCACCAAGCCACCATGGGAACAGGGCGGCCTGGACTCCCGGGAAACTAGATGGCTGCCCAGAAAAGCTACAGGAACAGGACAGCCCCCCAGAGGATCTGGAAAGCAGGACCCACCTCCTACCACCCCCTCACTCCCAACCCAGTGGGCCTGAAGGACAAAGAATTGAGCAGAAGGACTGGCTCAAGTTTAAGGCTTTGGACTTAAGGAAGAGTAATTTGACAGCAATAGGGCACCATTGGCCTCAGAATGACGGCACCTGGAGCGTCACACACACCTGACTTAGATATTTAAGTGAGACCTCTATCAGGTTAAACATACTGTAAAGTGTTTAAGTGAAAGGTAACAGATGGGAGGATTGCACCTTTAAAAAATGTGACCACATAAACTTAAACACTGAAATATAGAATATTCACCTCTACAGTTATAGTGAACATCTGCTTTCACTGTATTTAGTGATACAGCAAGCAAGAAAGGAATGTAATTTTAAATCAAGCTATGTGTATGACATTCAGCTTGCCAAGAGTCCAACATATTTGAGTAATTTCAGTATTTCCTAATAACAACACTAAAACTGACTGAATAATGTCATCTGATCTAAAGCACTGAAATAGGGGAGAAATAAAAAATATATTACCTGCAGTAATCTCCTTGCTTAGCGACCTTGGCCAGGGAGAAAATGCAGTCCACAGTTGCTAGGTGATGCACTGCTTTGCTCAAGGAGTGATAATGCTCACTGAAATGCCTACAGAAGCAACCACAAAAAGGTGAGCAAAACGATTTCTCAGACTTTATAAAAGCCGTATAATAAGCACTTTATTAGCTAAGATAAACTAAAACAAAATAACCAGTCATAACTAGCAGTTAAAAGAAAGATGGAAATTACATGGAACCACTTTCCTATTTAATATAATAATTTGATTACTGAGGCTTCTTTTTGTTCCATTTGGATAGAATTACATATACTTAAAACAGCTTTTATACAAAAATGTCTACTATTAATGACATGTTTCGCATTTCATCTCTCCGTGACATTATAATTTAGATACAATTAACACAAATGCAGTGATCACTTTCATTCAGCTTCACTGACATCATGAACGACCCAGATGGGTCAGCTTTCCTTTGTGCTTCTCCTTCGTGGCATCGTCCAAACGAGGAGTCACAGTGTCAATATCCTGCTCTCACACTGAACTGGAAGCTTCTCCATGGTGGAGTCCGCGTCCACCTGATTTGCCTATCAGTAGAGCCCCACCATCTACCATAACCCGGAAGACAAGTAAGAAGAAAAGCACTCTTCTCAGTGATCTGCAGTTATCCTATTAACAGTGCATACAGAAATTTATTTTTCTGACTTGTTTTTAAAAGATAATGGTCTTTGCCTCAAATCTTTGGCTCATTAAATAGCTGATGGTCTAGAAGCTTAGAAAACTCTTTACTGAAAGACTTATTCAGAAAAAAATGTAAGAATGAATACAGGTGCTCCTCTCTCTCTTAAATCACCCTGGTATCTCACAGCTACCCTTTACATCCTTTTAAATAATGCCCTCCCCCGCCCCTGCCAAAAGAGAGTATTATGCTGAATGCTTCTGTTAAAATAGATTTCTCTATTGTACTATGGATTGTTCAGAGACTTTCAGATTCAGTTTGTTTGGTTCTTAAAAACAAAAGTTTTTAGAGTGCTTCGTAGCTTGAAAAGGATTTCCAGATTAAGTTATATGACCAGTTATTTCTATATTACTACTATATTGATTTTCTTAGAATCTGTAACTTCTGATTTTTCTCACGATACTAGAATAAAGTATTCTATGTAAATAACTTTTTTCAGATAGTAAAAATATTTTAAGTATCCAGCTTTATTTTTGTGTTAACTATTTGTGAATTAAAAAGTATATTTACAGTATATTTTATACTTCTTTGAGTACATGGAACGTAACAAATGTAATTCACCTATTTCTCACTGAATTAAAGTCCATCAAAACAACTGACAGGAATACCACCAGCAGTGTAAAGAGCCTGTGCAAAACCCCGAACACAAAGGAGAATGGCCCCAGGCAGCAGACAGGCGGCGCTCAGTTGCCACCTTAAAAATGCCTCTTAGTGCTGAAGATGCCACCTGCTGCAGGGACCTAACACTCCCAGGCGGCTGCCCAGGGCCTACACCTGGTCTGTCCTGGTCTGGCGTCAGTTTTCGATCTGACCACTCACTAACCCCTTGGACGGTGACTATTCTGTCCCCCTGCTCCTCCTACTGACCCATTCAGTCTCCCTATCCTGGCACTCCCTCTTTTGCCAGAGAGCAGCCACACGTGATGTTTCTGCCCTTGTCTCTCTGGATATGAGTGTCAAAGGGCCTTTGGCATTTACCAAAAGTCCATTTTTTCTTCCTCTCGCTCCATCCTTCTCAGGTCTTGCCACCGCAACCATAATATGTTACTACCCAGGTTGAGGGTAACTGTACCTAATGATAATCTAAATTTCCACAGTTGAAATGAGTGACATAGTTCTCAGCAGGGACCATTTCAGTTAAGAGAAAAAAAGCAGGGATGGATAAGGTAATTATTTTGATATGGACAATAATGTTCTTTCCTATGTCAATTATATTGTCATGAATACAATAAAAAATGATGATCTTAAATGCCATCATCATAACTCTTATGAAGCCTTGTTTTGACTTCTTGGTACTTATCTATTTTCTAAACGTTGCCAAATTTCAAAGACCGAAAAATTACCAGCTAAAAATTGGGCAAACTCAGATAGCAATCTGATAGACTGGGGGTATGTCATAACCACATGCAGTTCTATCACTGAGCCACCAGCCAACTTAAGGATGAAGCCAAAGCGCTATAATTTAATCTCTGGTCAAAAGATACTGCTGGGCCCATGGGAAGCAGATGAAGATACTTGGGTTCTAAGCTGTTATGACAGACATTGCTCAATGATGTCTGAAGTTTAAAAAATGCAAAATACTTTTTTATTTTTTATTTGAGCTACTGTATGAAAGACATTGTAATTCAATCTTTAAAGAATCTGCGATTGAGATTATTCAATATCCACAGCCCATCTTCTAGAACACAAAAGAAGAGACTTTTTTGAGAAGGTGTTCCAGTCATAAAATTTCTTTCAGTCTTGATTTCCTGCAGTATTTTGGTCTAAAGTAATCTGACTAATGCACCATAGTGAGCATCTCAGGAAGAGACAAACACACTGGCAAAGCTGGTGTGCAAGCCTCTGTGTCAGGTTCACTGAGGTTCACAACTTGTAAATGACATTGTATTCATACCATCCAGCACCTCGATTAATAGTTGACGCAATAATCAGTGCTATTCTCAAGTGGGAGCTCTAGCTGCAAACGCACTAACTAAATTTCAGTCAGTACTCTTTTTAAGATAAAAACTTTAATATATTTTTAAAGTAATATATGTATATTACAAAAACTTCAGATATCATGTATTTGCAAAGTAAATTAAAATCTCCAGAAAGCTTTCCATTCAGAAACAATCAGTTAATATTTGAGACTACGTATATACACATATAATATATGAATAGACATTTCCCCAAAATATAAACAAATGGACAATAAGCACATATTTTATTTTTAAAAATAGAAAGCTTTGCATGCTGTGCATGTATATGAATTTACACACAGACAATTGTATCACACTTTAATACTATTTTGCATCCTTCAGTTAATGATATATCACGAGTATCGTAATCTCCTGCTTTGTCACATTTAATACTGGCTCACTCTTAGCACCTATGAACTACATTGGACAGACGATATGATGAAAGTAGAATTCTCCTGGATTATTTTGGCACAAGGGCCCAGGCAGAGGGCTGATGCAGTAAGAAAGGTATGAGGTAATGGTGGGTAATAGAGGAAGACGGGGCAAATGAAAGAGATATTTCAAAGGGAAAAAAGACAAACAGGAATGTGATAACAGATAAGGGGACAACAAGGAAAAAAAAAATCAAGGAGAATTCCCAAGTCTTTAGCCTAGAAAACCTGGACTTTCTTTAGTCTAGAATAATGGCGGGGAGAACATAATCCAGATTTATAAAATCATGTATGCTGTGAATAGAATATGAATCACCTCACTGAATCCCAGAACCCTAGAACCTGGCTTTGAAGCCTGGAAGAAGTCATTTCAGGCCAGTTTTCATGTTCTTGGTGATGCTACTAAGGGAAAACCCCAAAGAACTAAGAGACTCAAGGGCTGTGAAAAGCCTTAAAATGAGAAATTGAAAGTTAATGGAGAAAGGAACTGAATAAACCAAATTTCCATCCCTGGGTTCAAGACTCTGAGTCAAGATAACTTCAACAGACTCAGGATAAGTAAATCAGAAACTCTTTCTGATCCTATAATTCAACACTCTTCTGGGCAAAAAGAGATGACACCAATATTTTAAAAACTGCCATACTGTATCCTTTTTTGTTCTTTTTTTTTTTTTCATTTGTCAGACTGGTTATTTTATACATATAAAGCTTTGTGAAGGAACTCACTGAATATTTACTGTTCGAGTTTAAAGAGAAAGACTAACAGAGAGGTTTCTGTGTAAAGAGATGACTGCGGATTCTTTATGGGCAGCCTGGACAGCCTGGGAGTAAAGGCTGCAGACCCTACTGTCAGACACCCTGGGCTTGAATCTGGGCTCCAACCCTCAGCCTATGAGCAAACTTCTTATGTCTGCATATCATGTTTTTCAGTCATAAATCGGGGGTGGTATTAATACTTAATGCACAGGGCTCTTGGGAGGGTAGTGAGGTGGTACACATTATAGTGCTCGGATGAGCGGCGGTTCAGAGCCGGTGCCCACGGCCTTGTAGAAGTCAGCTGTGCACATCTCTTCCCAGCTCCCGTCCAGCAGCAGCTTCAAACTGGTCACTGCAGAAGTCAGCAAACACCCCGCACACTACTACTCTTCCAGGGAGCTAGCTGGTAATCATATACCAGCACGCTGCTGACTTAAACTTGTCAATGACCACGGCTATTAATCATCCAGAATATGAGGCATGCTTTATGACAACAGCAAGTACTCTCCAAAAAAATCTCATGTTATAAAAAACAAAAAGGTGGGGAACTATGCTAGATTCCAATAGACGAAAGAGACAGAATAACCAAATGCAGTATATTAACGTTCACTGGATCTTTCATTTAAAGATGAGGGCGGTAATTCAATATATTCTTAAATTAATAGTAATTTTGTCTTAGATGTGATAATGGTGTTAAGATTTGTAGCAGAATGTCCTTATTTTTAGAAAATGTATACTTAAGTATTTAGGGGTGAAGTGTTAATGATGTCTAAAACTTACTTTCAAATGTTTCAGGAGAAAAGGTGTATGAGAGAGATATAAAACAAATATGGCAGAATGGTAACATTTGGTATATCTAGATGAAGGGGACATAGGTATTCAGTTCAACTTTCCCATAAATTTAAATTTTTTTCAAAATAAAAAGTTAGGGAGAAAACAAAACAACTAACCCATACTTATCCAACTCTGAAACTGTGAAGCCTTTTGTAAGAAAAGAAAACAAAGGCCAAGGTGAATTTCATAAAAATGACTCTATTAAACATCCTTAGCAACAAACTGTTACAACAGTGACAATACAGTATGTTTGGTCTCTCACCAAAGACTTAAGATGAGCTTTCATTTCAATGGATTAAAAATAAAACCAGAGAACACATGTACTCAACTATTTTATGGCAGGTCACAAGCAGTAACCTTTACTTTTCTTTTTGATGGAAAGGCTTTCCGGTCTATTTCTCATAGCAAAAAGTCAGATTATATTTTTCATTGTAAACTCACTCCAGAAAATGAAGCCATTCAGCATTGCAGTCAAGGACTAGCTGCTCCCGGAGCTGATTCAGGCGTCGGTAATTTTCTACAATAAAAGGAGAGTGAAAGCGGCTCACAGCTTTTGTGCTGGAAGAGGGGAAGACAAAAATGGGAAATTAAGATTACTCGGAAATTAATAATACCATCTCTTCATAAGAATTAAAGTAGTTATTTATCATTCTCTGATGAACCTTGAAAGTAAACAGCTGTAAACAGAGAACATTCTTTAATTATGGACCTGAACCCTACTGATTCCAAAGATCTTTGTTGTAAATAAAGTACTTGGAGTTCACAGGACTTTGTTCAGGAAGCTTTTAAAATGCATTTCAAATTACATCCATATGGCAAAGTCAAAGTTTAGAATTTTTATTTCATAAGCAGAAAGCTTTTTTCTTCAAATTGTACTAAATGAAAATAAGTGCTTAAAAAAAAGATCAGAAGCAAATATTGCAAAAAAAAAAAAAAAAGTCCTGACAAAGCTCAGAGGTGGATTCATTAGTGAAGGCTATATAATTCTTTACATTTTATGCTTTTCTGTATCATTAAAGCATGTCAGTGAAAAAAGAAAAATATAAAGCATTATGAAGAGTAGCACTGTATTAATTCAGGAGGCAGAGAGTTCTCATGATCTAACTAGATTCACAGTGACCCTGGATAGAAAGAAATACCATGAGCTCCTCTCTGAGCTGGCATAGCATCTCTGCTTCCTCAAGAAGCTGTAGAGTGCAGCGAGGGATGCCATGGCTCCCTAGTCACAGAACCTGGGCCAAGGGCCCAACTCTGCCACTTACTTGCTTGCTGAATGACTTTGGGCAAATATAAATGACCTCTACACATCACTTTCCTCATCCATAAAATGGGCGTAACACTAGTATCTACCTCACAGGCACTGCTGAGAGGATCAGACAGACAGTGGTTAACAGAGTAGCTCATCATTGGTACTCAACATTAGGACTTGCTCTGTGGTGGTCGTGGCGGCTGTTACTGATGTTGATGTTGTTACTCTGATGAGACCTTCAAGAAGCAAAGGTCAGGGTCGAGTGATAAGCAGGTGATGACAGCGTGTACTCTGTTTGCTCCCCACTCCTGCAATGCTCTGTCACAATCATCTTAAATTTGGCAAGTTATTGGACTAGGGGTAACACTTTCGTATTCAAAATCTAACTAATGATATTCAAACCTATCCCTGTCAGGACTCCAATGGCCAAACAAAAGATTAAAAATTATAATGCACCTTCCCCAAACCATCTTATTCTTTCACTTTACCCCACTGAATGTTCAAAAGATGCTGGCACTGATTTATGCCTTGCCTGTTGCTTTAAAATTATGTCATCTAGCGGTCTATGCAAACATATCTATCATAGTTGTTTCTCTTCTGACAAAACCCATTTAGTGAGACATTTCAGTAATACTGTTCTACATAGGCTAACATGATTTCTAGTAATTTCTCTTCATAAAGCATAAATCCATTCATTAGCTGTAGTATTAAGACAAAAGTAAATAAAGGAAAAAAATGCCTGCAAAAAGAAAACAGCATCTCCTAAAATCAACAATACTCAAATGCCAATTACAGCTTCTGGTAACATATGGGGGAAAAAAGGATGGTATTTAGAGTTACAGAAATGCACAACTGTGTCTTCAGCATCCTTTGATAGTGGAAATGGATAATTACCTTTTAATTAAAATAATAAATTAATAACCATTCACACGTTGTGTCTAGTTTTTCTTCCATTCTTAACAGAGCTCTTTCATACCATCGCCAGCTATAGTCACTCTTCTACTGTCTAAGGCAAATGCAACATTTTCATTTCAAATTCATGCAAACATATTAATAACAGTAGCAATAAATATTCCACAAAGGACACTTCTTTAATACCACTTCTCTAAATCCCCTCTTGGGGATGAATGCCTAACCAAGGAAAAAGGCAGAGCCTCAATGTAGTTCTCTAATTTTGTTTCTAATTTATTTTCACCAATTCATGATATAACTCAAAAAAAAAAAAAAGATGTAATGAACTAGTATAACTGAGCCATGGAAAGCACTGAGAATAAAGAGATGCGGAGCTCAATGAAGTAGAAAATGGAATTTCAGCTTCATAAAAGAAATGTCAAGTACTGCATTCATCAAGAAATTCAAGCAACCAAATTAATCTTAGAATTGAAGGTTCCTCAACTTTTTTCTTTCATGTGTTTAAAGTATGCTCTGAGGTAAAAAATAAAACAGTAATTTACAAAACAAGAAAACAAATGTTTACTAATAAAATACCCTTTGGGAAAATGTTTTAAATCAATGATAAAAAGAATGAAAAATAATTTTTCTTTGGCTAAAGTTCCATTTTTTTAATGGAATTTTAAAGTGAAGGGTAAGAATGGCTTCTTATGGCAAGGATATGGTTAATTCAGTTAGTAGAACACAGATTATAAATGGCATTACATTCATGTTAATTTTAAAATATATATTTTTAAACCTACCTTCCAACCTTAATCCAATCAGTCGGTATACAAGACACAGCAGAGTTCTTTATTTCAATCATAAACTAAAATAAATACAAATAAAAATTAGGTATTTATGGGGGGTAATGCAGACAACTGTAATTGAACAACAATAAAGTAATTTTTTAAAAAAAGAGAAAAAATAGTTATTTAAATGATTAAGCATATTTTAAAGCTTCCTCAAAATTATGCTAAATATTAATTAAAAATAGTAAATATTATGCTAAACAATCAAAATAAATCCAGTATTGTTCTTGGGAAAGTTTATATATGTCCATACAATCAAATATTATTAATTAGGATTCCAATACTTGGGATGAAGTACAATCCGTATTGAGCAATAAGTTTGTAATAAAGGAGAAACTTTGGTACTTTAATGTTTATAACACCATTTTGTGCATACTATAAATGGTGATTTTTTCATTTATGACCTGTATCATTTATTAGTACACACTTATCTTAAGAATTCTACTACTCAGTAATAAGAATGAATGTTTAAGTACACAAAATTTTTAGCTTTTCAATGATCAGGAACACTATACGAGCTTGCGATATGGTCTCTCCCCTCTTCTGAACAGAGGAGGATTCACTCCCACGGTCTGTGTGCAAGGACCCAGGTCCTCTACCAGTACGCTCAGGAAGGAAGCCCTGACTTCCCCAACTGCCAAGGGAGGCGTTTCCCCGCAGGAATGCTTTAAGTGTTCCCTTCTATGAACCATATCTTCCTAGACCTCACTGTGCTCTCTGCAAGACAGCTTCTCTGAAACCAGCCAGGAAGCAAATGAAATCAAGCTCTTCTTTCACACCTTTCATTTTTAGCATGTTATATATCATCTCGTCTTCCTGCTGACATTCCTACATTACTGCAATGAAATTCAATGTTTCATTCAAATAAGTGAACTTATTCTGCACAGGGTGGAACACAGAAGTCCGTCCGTGGCCACCGCTGACTTTGAGGTGGCCGTAGGACCTTCTTTACCCCAGAAATGTGGCACAACATTTCAAGGACTTACAATATGCTCGTTACTAATAGTGTCAACCTGGCTCTTGCGTTGACTTTTCTTTCCAAGGAAACACTGTACCTTTTACATTAATTATCATAGGAATTCACAGTTAATTTTAAGAATTTACATTCTTAGCAAAAATTTTGTAATAATGATGTCCTCTTGTATAGAGAGGAATTAACAATTTCAAATCTGCTACACCCAGTTAAACAGTTAAGAGCAAAGAGTCCAAAAAAGTCCACTTTGGCTACAAAACTAAGGGTAAAAAACACAAAATAAACATCATGGATGGGAAAGATAAAAGCACTTTATGCTTAAAAAAATTCTGTTTAAATATTATTTTTAAATGTTCTACAGGAATACATATTGTTCTTCTGATAAAATAATTCTGGGAAGAACTTTCTATACCAAAGGCAAACTGAAAAATTTGGGGATATACTGGATCACTGACATTTGGGGAAAATGCATTAGATCAAAATTACTAACATAGAGCTCCATCGGAGTGACTGATGGATGGTGGAAATTATGAAAAAAAGCTCAGACTGCCTCCGTGAGGTCCCTGGGCAGCCAGCTCGGCTGGCCTGCTTAAGTAATTTTAAGTAATTTGCTATGACAGGGCTGATTCAAATCTGCGCCTTATTCACATTACAAACTGCTACTGGTCACAGCCCTTTGAAGCAGCTTACGAGTTACTCTGGAGCGAAACTCTTCAATCTGTAAGCATCCAGCGTCTACCCTGAGGACAGAGCCCCAAGCAAGCCACATGCAGAACCAACACAGACGGAAGACAGAGAGAGTCAGGAAAGCCCACAGGGCCCTCCTGCTTGTCAAACCCCCGTCACTTCCTCAGACAGGTGCTGGCTGGCCTTCGTTTCCTCTTTTCTCCTTTCAGCGGTCCTCGGTTCTCAGCCTGTGTTTCTCAGAATTGTCATCAACTAGTAGTTTTTTCCCCCTTCTACACTGGTTATGGGAGAGGAAATTCTCTATTGCCTTTTACAAACATTCTAACAATGGGCATAGAGGCCTCTTGTTTAGAGATTTTATTGCTAAAGAAAAGAAAACCAACTAAAGTGGGAAATTAACATATATTTCAGAAATCTGAGAGAGTTCTCACAGCAACTTCCCCTGCTCTGCAGTTCCTGGCTTTGCTTCTGCAGTGTTGGTGTGAGAAGTTTGCCTTGATTTGTTCTAGCAATCCTTCATGGGCTTCTCCTGGATGCACTTCCGCCCCGGTTACGTATCAGATATGGTTACTCCAACGATGGCCTGCGGCACCACTGAGCTGGTGTTGCTGCTAAGCAGGCTGCAATTCTTACTTTAGAAACTGCTTTGTTTTCCCCAGCACCACACTGACCCCAGTCCTCTCCCCTTTTCTCTCGCACTCTCTCAAGAACTTTCAACTATTTTTTTTTTTATGTAGAAGATTTAACAGAACGCTTTCCACATCTTAAACATACTAAACAAATATTTGGATATGCTGCATGCTGTGAATTAACACAATTTTTTCTAAAGATTTTCTCCCAAATTTCTTTCCTTTTCCTGAAGAATAATACTTATCAATACTGCTTCAAATCTAAATATCACCCCATATCCATTCTATATTTAATTCATAGATAAGAGAGAATTCTCTATATACCATATTTTTTGGACTATAAGATGCACTTTTCCCCCCTGAATGTGGGTACGTCTTATAGTCCAAATATAGCTTACCTGAGTTCTGTTTACATTTACATTGGTGAAATATTATGTTATTTAGGTTATTAAATATTCTACCACATTTTTTGCTTCAAAAATTTTTTTCCTATTTTCCTCCTCTAAAACCTAGTTGCGTCTTATCCAGTGCGTCTTATAGTTTGAAAAATAAGGTACATAAAATATGATAGAGACTATCACAGAAGCAGTGAACTATGTAAAACTATGTCAGTTTCTGCTTTCACTATTTCCTCATAAACAAATACTTTCAGAGTCAGACAATAAGGCACTATAGCCAACAAGGCTTAGTATCCTAATGAGTACATAAAACTGCAAACAGAGGTGAAAAATGAATGTTGTCAAAGTAATCCTGGCTTGACAGTCTGTCTACTTATCTATTTTAAGTGATAATAAGATCCATGTACCATGTGGGACTGCTATAAATAGGTTTATAAAAATTACTACAGAAGTCATTGTATAGAAGTAAAACTTCAGACAGAAAAAAAGGGTATAAAATAAAAACACATGTCTATAAAATAAGGGTTTTCCTCCCTCCCTCCTTCACTTCTCAGAGGTCAGCATATTTGATGAAGTTTGTTCTTAGTCCTTTAAGTATTTCAGAATAATCTGCTGATATCCTTAGTACAGAAATTTTTTACAGAATTTAATTATAACAGTGCTGAATATTTAGAATTTATTTGGTGTTCATTTAAATGAACAGAATCGCTGATTCTCAAAAATGTTATAACAGTGATTCTACATTAATTTATATTATTAAAATTCTCGAGGTTTTTAAAAATCAATGAGACTCCATCCCACTGTTAATGACTAAGAAATTTCTTGCTTCAAATTCATCACTTTAACCTAGTAAAGGTTAAGTAAAGTATAAGATAATTTACCTCCCTCCCTAATCATTTTTAATCCAATCACTTCATCTCCATGCCTTAAACTTCAATGCTACGTTGATAAAGAATGACTAATTCAGTATCCTTTATGAATTCCTGATCATTTTTCCTTAAAAACTATCAGTTGAATCCAGGACTGTCTTCTCAAGACTTAAGCTTTATTTTAGTTTGAGTAGTATGAGCTCTAAAACGTCTGGATTCTCCCCCTTGAGGTAGTATTTGTGAGTAGAGAGAAGTAATGACATGGCAGAAACACTGGAGTCAGGCAGAACAGGGATGGACTGGGCTTCTGACTAGGGGAACTCACCTACCTACTCCAGTTTTCTTTCCAGCAAAACTGGAGTAACCCCTTCTTGTGTTGTTAGGACGACTAAATTAGGTAATATATGCAAAGCGCCCAGCACAGCTCTAGACTTTAACAAGTGGTTGATAAATGGTAACTATATTACTATTATTACTATATGAGTTAACATTTGTGTAGTGTTTTATGACCAGAAAGCACACCCACGCATTCTGACAAAACTGGTTTTCACGGCAGTCTCACGACAAAGGTGCCCTCCCATGGTGGCACAGTGTGTGGGTGCCAAACCTCAGCCTTCCCCACCGTGGTATTAGGCTATCACTTTTCTGCTACACAGCTCTTATTAATGTTACTAAGCAGTTTTGATCACCTCATTTCCATAAACAGCCAGAACAGTGGCACTAAGGCCACCTGTCACTTTGCAAGGTCATTACTGTACGGTGCAACCAAGACATACAATTAAATATTTGGTGTTTGCCTGTTCAGGGGGGAAAATGAAATACAAATGCTGTCAAATAACTTCTCTGTTACACAGAGCTCCATGCAGAGCACACCATGAAATGTCTCCCTGAGTACATCTTAATAAACTCAGCCCAGAAGACAGGCTGACTTAATCCATGGTCTATTAAATGGAATTAGATTAATAAATATTATAATTTACTACAGAGTTTCTTATTTCAAATAACCACATAAATCAACAATCTTTTGGATAAATATACAAAGCGATGTAAATATCTAAAAACTGATTTGAAAGCTGTTGCCCCCTAGACAAAACTCTATTTTTTAAAATCCCAAATAAAATGTTCACTTTATAGAAATTACTCACAAATATCCTAATTTGCTATTTTAACAAAGAAGAATTTCTCAAATTTCTCCATTAGAATCTTTATCTTTTAGTAAACAAAGATCTAGAAGAGGCATGCCTCAAGACTCAGGACTGGACCAAAAGGAACCACCACACTTAAAAAGCATGGTTTCTTCACGGTTCTCATTCAGAATTAATACCAAACTTTAAACAGAGGTACAAATAACAAAAACATTCTAAACAGCACCAAAATCCCATGGAGGACTCAATCCTGCAGGTTTTTACTATAGTTTTTGTTTTTGTTGTTTTACTTTCTGTTTTTTAGCACCTAAACTCCTCACTTCGGAGGATGCCCTGCCATTTAGTCACTGTGTGATACCATTTCATCACCTGCAAGCAAGGGACCAAAGACTGACTTCTCTCTCCTAGATTTGGGGTAAATTAGTTCTATGAGTTACTATTTACAATAATCAAGGTTTTCTATAATATCATCTTTTAATTGATTTGATAGAGAAATGGGGGGGGAGAGAAAGAGAGAGAGAGAAAGACTGATTTGTTGTTCTACTTATTTACGCATTCATTAGTTGATTCTTGTACGTGCCCTGACCACATTCGAACCCAAACCTTGGCACATTAGGACGATGCTCAAACCAACTGAGCTACTCAACCAGGGATCTAAAGTATAATTTCAACAGACAATATTAAAGGACATGTAACATTAAGTTGCATGACTTTACCAATTTATTTACTATAGCAAATAAACAAAGAAAATACTTATTAAAATAATTCTTATCAAAACAAGGTATTATAACATATTTATAAGGAATAAAACAAAATATGAAAAAAATGTTTTCATCCTATCCTCATATTTTTATTTACATTTTAAAACAGCTTTTTTTACCAAGAAAAACGAATGCAAATAAAAATGTTAACATCACCTCCTGGCCTGATACTGTCACGTATTGTGCAGAAGGATTTTTCAGTATTTTTCGTATTTCCTGCAGATGTATTTGGATCTTGTCAGTAACTCCTTGAATTTCATCCTTCCTCTTTTTTATTACAGGGAAGTCAGAAAGGTCTTTGAATAACTCAGTTTTATCTCCAATTCTAAAAAGTAAAAAAATGCAAATATATAAATTGAAGCATATAACTTATACCAGTTATTAATTACTTTTCACAGCATAATAAAAATGCAAAATGGAAAACTGCCACTAAATATGTATGGATAAGTTTCTTAATTTTTTCGAAGACAGATGAAGTGACCCTCACATCATTTTCATTTTGCAAGTTCATGACTCCAATGGTAAAACTAAGGGATAAATTTAAATATTCATTGTTTGCCTATTCAGAAAAGAAACTGAAACAAATACTGTCAAATCCTTTTTTATGTATAGAGTTCTCTGCAGGATGAATTGTAAAATGCCTACTTATTAGCATATAACTTTGCTTTTGCAGTATCTAAATATAAGGCAGACCCTCACTGGGTTTCTAGCAGGTGAGCTCGGCTACTGCCTGCTCTTTCTGGGCCCTGTGCTTTCATCCTCTGACGCCCGAGCAGGTACTACATCTGTCCTAGGCGATGAACTGCCCTGACTTTACACAGCGAAGTGTTACTTCCGGCGGTAAGACAGAGCCTTTAGTGCCTGATCACAGCTCTGACTTCACATGCAACTCCTTCCATCACTCCCAGTGAAGCTTAAGAATCCACACGTCAATGGCAAATGCTTTAGACAAGCAAATTAAAACTTCCACTGCTGGAAAGAAAGAACTACGACCTGCTACTTACTTGGCAGCTTGTTCATTAAGTATCTTAAAGTAATGCTCCACTGGACTGAGGAGTTCGGGAATTTCTAAAAGGAGTGTCTGGAGCAAGTCTGACTGCACATGGGAATTAACAGCAGGTATTAATGCTTGAAATTCTGACTTCAGGTGAGAAAGGGTTTTGACGATCAAGAAGAATTCTTTGGTGGAACACTGAAAATAGAAATATATTTTACCTAAATAGCATATAATATATGAAAATAAAAATTTAATTAGTGATCTATTTAAAGTTAGAATCAGAATAAAAGAAAATTTTAATTTATTCTATACACTAGTTAATTGAAGTAAAGTATTGTTTATATCTTCTAAATGTTAAAGCCATAGTTTAAACACTTTATAAAGTAATATTTTGAAGCTATAAATAAAATAATTTGAAATAGGGAGAGCAAGGCCAATACTTGTTCAATATTTTGTCATTTTTTAAATACACTGACCACATAGCAAAAATACAGAAACAGGTAAAAGTAAAAAGGATAATTCTGGGGAAATATCTTGTAAGATGTATGAGAGATAAATGACAAAATTCCCCCAAATATAATGAGTTCTTACAAGTCTTACATGGAAAAGATGAATAATCGAAAAAATAATGGCTAAGTAAATTGAATATGCAGCTCATGAAAAAAGAATGTCCAACTAGCACATGATTAACCTCACATATAATTAGGACAAGCACGTTAAGAATAGGGGATAGCATTTTTCACTTATCAAAATGCCAAAAATTTTAAAGGTTGATAATAACCGAGTCACACAGGGTATAAAAAAAAGATGTTTATATACTATTCAGAGAGATAGCCTTTTTGAAAGACAATGTGGCATATCATCATGATAAAAAAGTACACATATCCTTTGACTAAGCAATTATACTTCTAAGAATTTAACTAAAAATATACTATAACAAGTAGTGAAAATATATGTATCTGAATATTTATAGTACATTGTAATATAGTAATTTTATAGTAATATTGTAATAATATTAAAAAGATTAATAAGAAGCCAATATCTAGCATGAGATTTTAGAAAAAATACAATGTTTAAAACAGTTTTAAAAATTCAGACATGTACACATACTGATGTATAAATTGATATGGAACACCGTAATTTCAATATGTATTAACTATACATAATATATATATACCGCATATATTTACACAGTAAAATTAATTTGTGATCTTTAAATAATATGCACATTATAGAAAAGTAAATAAAGACTTTCTGGAAGGGCATGCCCGTGATTACCCCGGGCAGTGGGTATGCGGGGACGGTGTAGGAATACTTCACTCTACTTCACACCAGTGTGCACCGCTGTAACCTTTAACATGAGCATGAATACTTTTTACATTGGAGCTTCTGAAAAAGAGTATGTGCTAAACATGTGCATCTAATTTCACTCTATCTTGAAACTACAAAGACTGTTTAAAAAGGCACGGCGCCACAAGAATAACTAGGAGAAAAGACAACAGCAGCAGCATCTGAGAAGTTCTAAAGTAAAAAGGCAAATGGAAACTGACCTAGAAGACTCAATGTATTTTCATCTTAAACTGGCCCTAAGGGAAAATAGGATCCAACCTGAGTTACACCAAGAATCCTAAAATACTCAGTAACTGGTGGCACAAATTACCTCTGGAAGTGACAGTTGGGGAGAGGCAGGTAGAGAAGAATTGGTTAAAGGTGATTTAAGAAGCAATTAAATCCCTCCATCTCCTATTTCCCTCCATGCCACTGAGCAGCCACAACTCAC
>PVJI01025865.1:0-19803 GCA_004026765.1 Micronycteris hirsuta
TCTCTGAGCCTCCTGGACTTCCTGGAAGTCTATTTCCTTTGCCAGCTTGGGGAAATTCTCCTTCATTATTTGTTCAAATAAATATTCAATTTCTTGGTCTTCCTCTTCTCCTTCTGGTATACCTATGATCCAGATGTTGGGCTGTTTACAGATGTCTTAGAGGTTCCTAAGCCTCTCCTCATTTTTTTGAATTCTTATTTTTTCCTTCTGGTCCACACCGTTGATTCGAGTCCTGGTTTCCTTCTCTTCCTTATTGGTTCCCTGCACATTTCCCCTCATTGTCTTTAGCGTATCCTTCATTTGTTCATTTATTTGTGTCCAACTTTCTTCCAATTTTGTGAGCATCCTGATTACCAGTGTTTTTAACTGTGCATCTGATAGGTTGGCTATCTCCTTGTCCCTTAGTTGTAATTTTTCTGGAGCTCTGCTCTGTTCTTTCATTTGGGCCATTTTCCCTGCTTGGGGTACCTGTTACTTTAAGGGGTGGAGCCTTAGGTGTTCACCAGTGTGGGGTAACCTATGTCTCTGTGTTGTGACGCTTCCTTTGTGGGGGGGGCCTGGGAGCAAGCAATGGTGCTTGCTCTGTTTAGGTCCAGCTCCCAATCACCCCCCCGCCTCCCTCCCTCTCAATAAGCTCTCCTGTGAGTCTGGGGGCCACTCCAGCCTCTGCCTTAACCCCCTCAGGTGCTTTTAACAGGTGGTCCAGGACTTTTTTTCCCCTGCAATGGTGGGCCATGTGGTCTGCTCCACTCCCCAGCTCCTTCTCCCGGTCTATCTGTGCACAAGAGGGACTGCCAGGTGCACCAGTCTTGGCCTGCTGGTTCCCACAGGCTTCTAAGGGTGCGCCAGCTCTGGGCTTCACTGAGTGTGCAGGCTGCGTTTTAGCCAGGTGCACTTGCAGTGAGTCTCTCTGGGCAAACTGTCCTCTTGTTGCGCGTGTTCTCCGCCTGGCTCCACCCCGCTTACCGGTCTGAATGAACATGTCCTCTCTGACTTCTTGGCTGTCAGACTTCCACTTGGTTCGATTCTCTGTCTGTTCTGGTTGTTTGTTTTGCTTTTTAACTTGTTGTTTATCCTCTTCGGTTGTGAGTGGTGGTGCAGTGTGTCCACCTATACCTCCATCTTGGTGGGAAGTCCAGGATTTAAGTTCTTATTTGCACAACAGCCAAGCCTGTAATCCCAACCACTGCCCCACCTCCTCTCCTCTCTTAGGTGGATCAACATTTTTACAATCCAGCTTTAGTGTCAGCTACGTTCATCCTTGATACAAAGTACACATTAAAGTGAGAAAGAAGGCTTTGTGTACTCAGTTCTAATATATAGACTTTTTTCATTTTACAGTTAAATAAGTAGCATTTGGCTTGTTTTTAATACTTACTGGGGTTCTAGAATTTTGGCTAGAGTACTGCATGTCACACTTTAAGGTGCCTATTCTTTAGGATATTGTTAAATAGCAGATTTTATTTCAGTAGGTCTGGAATGGAGTTGAGAGTCTGCATTTCTAACAACTTCCCAGATGATGCTGATGGTAGGGTTCCACAAACCACACTTTGAGTAACAAGGGCCTAGAGGATTATTACCAATTTACAATTCTCTACATTTGGGGCAGCTATTAGGTAATGGATGAAGAGGGTAAATGAGAAAAGCCTCCAAGATGATGCACTGCTTTCTGGCAGGAGAAACTGTGTATATAGAGAAATTCTAAAGCTCTTTGTATATATTTGTCTGTAGAATCTCGGCCAAAATTAGCTCACAATTGAAGAACAGGAACAAATATTTACTGAGTGATCAGGGCCAATTCCTGTGCCACACATACTTATGTCATCTCTTAAATCTTCACCAGGCCCTTGTGGAGGACACCTTCCCACGCTGCTTCACCATGCATGATAGAATGGGCCAATGTGGAGGACGGGGAAGGGCAGGTGCAGAGGGGAGGGGACACAGCTTGTGCGCACCACCAAGTTCCTTGCACTGCACCAGGCGCTTGCATTTATGTCGCCTGATTTCACCCTCTTGAGTACATGAAATATGTGTTCTTCCCTCTAGTTTGTCTAAGTGAGGAATCTGAAGCTCAGAGTTGTTCACTGACTTCGCTGAGGTTATTAAGTTCTTAGGTGGCAAGGGTGAGGTTGAAATCTAGAACTTCCTGACTCCCAGCTCCTGTTTTCCATCACGGCCTAATGTATTATCAGACCCCTTGGCCACTTTTTCGGAGCTGTGGATGATAACACATTTTATTATAATTAGGACCCATGATTCATGGTTTGCTGCACATCTATTCTAACTCATAAACACAGGTATAAAACAAGTCAACACGAGCGCAGTCAGCCTTGTTTACTCACTTTGCAGAAATCTGGGCTTGAAGCCTTTCATCATCCAGAGGTTAGAAAAGGGGGCTGCTATCGCAGCGCTAAAGCTGTGGTTCGTTGTCCAAGTTGGGTCATATCCAGTAACGGATTCCACAAGCACCGCGGTACTTTCCTCCTTATGTTGTCCCCACTGGGCTTTATCTCCTTCGTTCTGAGGGTGTTTGTGGCATCTTCACTTTGATTTTTGAGCTCTAGGGAAGAGAGGGCTCATCTAAGTACCTCATGTGACAGGTTCAAAAGGAAATTAACAAAAGAATAAAAAATTGAGGTGGCATGATCACCCTATTCTCTCCTTTGGAGATGTTGCTGCAGTGAATCCCTTTCCAATTTTCTGGACCCTTGACCCTCTCACATGCACTGGTGTTTCTCCCCCGAGACACAGCAATGAGATCAGGATGATTTCCCCTGGCAGCCCAGCTCGGAGTGGTTTCACGGGTCAGTGGAATCAGCTGATCTGGGGAGAACACATCTAAGTAAAAATGTGAGTCTAGAATTAGCTAGTAACTTAAAAGTCCTACACATTGTATGTGTACACATGTGTATTATATTGTAGGATGCCTCTGATATCTAATCTAAGTCTTATGTTGATGTATTTGTTTAGTGGGCTAGAGAAAAACAAGGAAGCAAAGTTGAAAGTAGTTGCTACAGATGGCTACTGACGGGTGACAGTGTTTTCTCTAAAGATTCAAGTGATGTGTGGGACTGGAGAGGAGGTAGGCAGAGGAGAAAGGGGGAGAGAAAGTCTTGCACAAGAAGTGGGGAACAGAAGCAACGGCCTTCCACTAACCCCTCAGAAAGAGAAAAATAGAATGGTTGATTATTTTCAGGGGAATAGTATACAAAGACTGAGCAGGAGGTGAATGTATAAGGACATTTGGAAATGAAGAAGGGAAAATTATTTCTCTGGAAAAGCAAATAGGATACAGAGATATGAGTGTCAACGAGTAAAAATGTTGTCATGAACAGGCTTGAGGTCTTGCCAACATTCTGAACATGAATGAACTAAGATATGTTTCTGATTGCTGCAGGATCTCCTCACATATGGTTTGCATTTAATTTTAAATTTTGTAAATCATCTTGTAAAGCATGCCTGTTAAAGCATGCATGGGCAGGGTGTGGAAGATGAGCATGCTCAGTAGAGGGATAGCAGGAACATAGGTGAAAAGGGAATCAGAATTGTAAAGAAAACAGGGAGGAGTTCTGTTTCACTGGAGTATAGGATTCTTGTGTGTGTGTGTGTGTGTGTGTGTGTGTGTCACAGGCTTTATTTAAGATCAAAGTGATAAGTATAGGATTCTTGATGTGAAATAGAACAGGAATTGATTGGAAATTAGGTTATAATAGGATCACAGAGGTCTTAAACTTCAGGATGAGGTGTCGAGTTTGAAGTTGTTCAATACTTAGATTTGTCATGAGAACTTGCTGCTGCTGCTTCTTTTTTAATGTATGCATAACATGCTCAAGGGTAGGTGAAAGTGTCTCAGACTCTAGAGAGAGGTCAAGATTAATGACACCAGTTTCGATGCTTTTATTTAGAGGTTGTATTTGTAGCCTTGGGAGAGACGATGTTGTCCAGAGAAAAAATGGAGGGAAAGAAGAGATCACTTAGAACAGAACCTTCAAGAATGCTTACCCTTTTAGATAATCAAGGTAAGAAAAGAAGCCATTGATGAAGACAGAGAAGTGGGAAAGGAATCTGATTACACATTGCCCTAGGTGCTGAATAACAGAAAGTTTTAAGAAAGAGGATGTGTTTAACCATACTAAAAGCCAGGAGCAGGGGGTGGAATTAAGGAGGATTTAAACAGAATTTGTGGGACTTAACAATACTAGGTCCAAAAGCGGGAGTACAAGAATCACAGAGAGACATAGGCATTGATTAAACCCATTTCTTGTCCCATTTCTGTAAGGACTGAGAAGGAGTCAGTGTGTCAGTATTTTAAGCAGGAAAGGCCCTGCTTGGTCTGTAGATGAATAATTTGGAAAAACATCCTTACCATTTAGATCTTTGCAGGGAAAGGACCGCCAATGGTGCTCAAAGCCAGTAAGAGGCAGTAAGGCAAGAAGACATAGGTCTAGATGCAAACACGTGTGAAGCGGTGGATTTTTTCTTTTGCAGCCCCAATTCTGCTTTATTTTATTTGTAGAGTTGGGGGTTTGAAAACTTTAAAAAAATATGCAAGGATGTAGAATAGGAGGAGGATAAGGAGATGGAATGTTCTGATTTTGATATTTTTGCCACTTGTGATCAGAGCCAGGCCTAAGTATGAGCCTCGCGCTTGATCTCCTTGACTTTCCTACCCTGAGTGCTAAACAGGGGAAGAATCAGAAGAGAAAAACCTTTCATTCCCTTTCAATGCAGTCACTCAGTCTGTGTTCAACCACCAGACCTGCCTAGGTTCCCTCCCATGGTTCCCACCAGCTAAGCACTGCGAGCAGAGTCTCCCTCATTCCCTTCCCTTCAAGGAACATATCTGTTCCTTTCCAACATGTTGACTTACAGATGCAGATGACAAATTTTAGGATGATGTTTTACATTGAACCTGGAACTTTTTTGAATACAGAGTAAACTTGTAAAGTATATGCCCTGAGAGTCACGGAGCCCATGATAAAAGATACTGCTGAGAAATGTATTTCATTGTGTTAATATTTAAAACCACATTTCAGTTTGGAACACATTCAGAACCTATTTCAATATTATGTTTTTGTTGATTGAAATTTGCATTAGTTGTATATATATGTGTATTTATTTCCCTGTTCCTTTTCGAAGAGTGCAACTTCTGTTGTAGTCCTCCATGTTTCCATGAATGTCTTGTAAAGAGCTGGTATTTTCCCAGTCCCTTTGACATTATGCTTGGCCACATGACTCACTTTGGCCAATTGAATATGGGCAAAAGTAGTGTAAGTCCCTTCCAGACTGAAGGCTTAGTGTATAACCTATCCCACTGCTCTCCACCCCTCATCTGCTCCCCACACCCCCATTTCTCCAGATGGTGGCTGCTTTATCAGCCTGATCCTGGTGTGAGGATCACAGGCAGTAGAGATCCTGGCTGACCTGTCATGGACCTGTAGCTTGAGAGAGAAATACACTGAGATTTTTGTCCTTGTGGTACAGCTTCCAACACCTTGAAATGTTCTTAAGCTTTAAAAGTGTTCTTGATCCCTGTGCCTGAGTCATGCTCTTGGTAACCTGCCCAGCCTCCAGACCTGCTACCCAATAATACCTAACTACTGCCAGCCTGCCTTTTTCAGCATGTTATTCTGCATAATTTGTTGCACAGCTTCTGACTCCTTAGGTTGTTTTATGTTGTACTTATCTGGCTCGTCCATCATCTGTTACTTGCTACTGTTGTCTTCAGAGGTCCTCTTTCCTTTGGTGGCCTGGACTCCCCAAACCCTACAGTTGGATCTGTCCTCTAAGCATCTGGCCTGCTCTAGTGTTCTCCCTTCACTAGTTTTTGTGGAATCAGTAATTCCCAACAATGTCTCATGATATGCTAAATCCAAATGACTCTAAACTACTTGAGGGTGGGATGATGTCGGTATTCAGCATTGTAATACCCTGTGTCTTAGGACAGGTGTTCTATAAACATTAAATGAATAAATGCACACACTTGTAGCAAATTTAATTAAAATTTATTCAAGTTTATTCAAATTTGAGAAGAGTACCACCTATTAAAGAGATTGGTTTCCATTGTGTTTCAGATTAAACCACAAATTAAATTTAAGGTAGAGTGTCTTTTAGTAAATTTCATCAAATTGGTAAAATTTTTTGACAAACAGAGCAAAACATTCCAATGCTATTTGATTGGATGTTAAAAGGTAAAACCATTGTTTTTGCATACTCTTGCAAGATATTTTTAAATATTTAGTAATTCAATATGGGTAACTGTAGCACATACCTCTGCTATATAATAACCCATCTCATTGGCCCACCTCTGATTACAGCTGCGATTGGAATAGACAGCTAGGTTCAAGTGCTTGCCTTTTGCTTTCTGCTTCAGGTTAATCTCCATCTGGGAGCCATTTAGCTGGGCAACAAACCAGGAACTGCAGGTCTTTGCTGCCTCTGGGGGAACCCTTGGCCAGTGGATGAATAGAGCCTGTGAAAGCATGAGCCTCCCATCTTTGAGGCATTCTGAACAATTTTCAGGTGGTCTGCCAAATCAAGTCCCTATTTTCCATAGCTGTCAATTTGATATTGAACTTTTACATTTGTCTTTCTTCCTTTCCATGTGTCACTCCCCTATTCCTTCATTCTTACTTCCTGGGCTTACCTGCCAAAAAAATATTCTTCACCCATATCTTCTTCACCAAATCTTTTGTCCCAGGCTCTGCTTATGGGGAAACCCAAACTAAGAGAGTAACTACTCTCTATATCCAATCAATTACACAAATCAGTCTGCCTTGTATAGATTTTATTTGTTCTTATTTTTTTTATTCTTTTCTTTTCCTCTCCGCCCTGCACACCCCTTCCCTCCCACATTACCCCCTTTAGTTTGTGTCCATGGGTCATACGTATAAGTTCTTTGGCTTCTACATTTCCTATACTATTCTTAACCTCCCCCTGTCTATTTTCTACCTACCATTTATGCTACTTATTCTCTGTACCTTTTCTCCCTCTCTCCCCCTCCCACTCCCCTGTTGATAACCCTCCATGTGATCTCCATTTCTATGATTCTGTTCCTGTTCTAGTTGTTTGCTTAGTTTGCTTTTGCTTTTGTTTTATGTGTGGTTGTTAACAACTGTGGGTTTGCTGTCATTTTACTGTTCATATTTTTTACCTTCTTTTTCTTAGATAAATCCCTTTAACGTTTCATATAATAAGGGCTTGGTGATGATGAACTCCTTGAACTTGACCTTATCTGAGAAACACTTTATCTGCCCTTCCACTCTAAATGAAAGCTTTGCTGGATAGAGTAATCTTGGATATAGGTCCTTGCCTTTCATGACCTGGTATACTTCTTTCCAGACCCTTCTTGCCTGGAAAGTCTCTTTTGAGAAATCAGCTGACAGTCTTATGGGAACTCCTTTGTAGGTAATTGTCTCCTTTTCTCTTGTTGCTTCTAAGATTCTCTTGTTTTTAATCTTGGGTAATGTAATTATGATGCGCCCTGGTGTGTTCCTCTTTGGGTCCAACTTCTTTGGCACTCTCTGAGCTTCCTGGACTTCCTGAAAGTCTATTTTGTTTGCCAGATTGGGGAAGTTCTCCTCTGTTATTTGTTCAAATAAGTTTTCAAGTTCTTGCTCTTCCTCTTCTCCTTCTGACATCCCTATGATTCAGATGTTGGAACATTTAAAGATGTCCTGGAGGTTCCTAGGCCTCTCCTCATTTTTTTGAATTCTTGTTTCTTCATTCTGTTCTGGTTGAATGTTTATTTCTTCCTTCCTTGTGGTCCACACTGTTGATTTGAATCCCAGTTTCCTTCCCATAACTATTGGTTCCCTGTACATTTTCCTTTATTTTGCTTAATATAGCCTTCATTTTTTCATCTAATTTGTGATCAAATTCTACCAATTCTGTGAACATCCTGATTACCAGTGTTTTGAACTGTGCATCCGATAGGTTGGCTATCTCTTCATTGCTTAGTTGTATTTTTTCTTGAGTTTTGATCAGTTTTTTTTCATTTGGGCCATTTTTTTTTCCTCCATGCACCTGTTATGTGTAAGAGGCAGAATCTTAGGTGTTCACCAGGGCAGGGTAACCCACGTTGCTGCGTTGTGACACTGTCTGTGGGGGAGGGGTCTGAGAGGGAACAATGGCATCTGCTCTACTCTCTGCTGGCTTTCAGTCACTTCCCCTGCTTCCCACAAGCAAAGTGGACCCTTCTGTTGCTGATTCCCGGGTGGGTAGGCTTGTGTATATTCTAGGACCCTGTGGGTCTCTCCAACAAACTCTCCTGTGAGGCTGGGAGTTCCTCCTACTGCCACCTCAACCCCACAGGTGTTTTCAATCGGTGGTTTGAGACTTTATTTCCCCATGCTGGAGCACTGGGTTGTGTGGTCTGTCTCGCTCCCCAACTGTTCCTTTATCTGTACTCGAATGCCGGACTGCCCACTCCACCAGCCACAGCCTCACTGGGTCTACCACCCACCTCGCGGTGAGCTGTCTCCAGGCTGCGCAGCTCTGCCCCTCCTACCAGTCTGAATGAATGTGTCTTCTTTAACTCCTTGGTTGTCAGACTTCCATACAGTTCTATTTTCTGTCAGTTCTGGTTGTTTTTTGTGTTTAAATTGTTGTTGTCCTTCTTTTGGTTGTGCGAGGAGGCACAGTGTGTCTACCTATGCCTCCATCTTGGCCTGAAGTCCTTATTTGTTCTTATTTTAAAGTGAATGTTTACATGTTTGTAAATCTTCAACCTACTGTGTACCTACTATATGTTCAGCACTATGCAAAGTTTTGTGAGAGACCACACTGGAAAAAAATGCACTTGGAAAATCTGGTTTCAGTCTTGGCTTTGCCATTTACTATCTAGTGTTCCGAAAATTACTTAAATTTCCTATCCTTGCCTATAGAATACAGAAAATAATAATGACTATATCTGAGAGGTGGGCAAATATTGACAATGTCTTAATTAACCTCTATAGTATAACACATGTAGTCTATACTATAAAATATATTGTGTATTATAGAGCATATCTTGGTGTTGGTATTTCCCTCTTGTGAAAGTTGGAAACACATCGAAGCCATGGAGCGTATTTATATTTTTCTAATCCTTAAAAAATACCTGAAGTGCTGGATATGTCAGTCAATGAACAAATTATTGGTTGGCATAAAAATATAGGATTGTTCTCTAGTCAAGAGACACAATCAGGGTGCTCACTTTTCATTCTGAGTTAGTTATAGGTATATTTTCTAGGTACTGGATCTGTATGCTAAAGAAAATAGTATATTATTAGTTTTATAGTTATAAATGGTAATCTGTTTCTGTAACAGTGTGTGTGTGTATGTGTGTGTGTGAGAGAGAGAGAGATGAATCTACTCAAGAATGACTATTTACTTCTCCCCCAAAAAACTGTTAGGTAATTAGAAGAAACTCCTATTGAGGCAGGAGATGAACCAAAGCTTGCAGAATAAATCTACTGTCCATGTTAGTTCATGTAAAACAACTAAGTCAAGGTTCCAACCTTGAAATTTGAGCAAATTGGTTCAGATGGCTATTCTAAGAAACAAAGCAAGCAAAGCCAATGGGATAGAAGATGAGTACAGTCGTCCCTTGCTATATTGTGGTTCACTTATTGTGGCTTCACTGTATTGCAGGTTTTTAAAAAATATATATCTAATTCTGTATCACAGAGTTTTCACTATATTGTGGGATTTTGCGGTATATAGGTATTTATATAATATTTATGATTTTAATTATTTTTGCCTAAAATAAACTATAAAACTAAAAAAAGTTAATTCAAACATATTAAAAGAATATTAAATCAAAATAAAATACAGTATGTATTTCATCAGCAGATGAATACCGTACTGTACACAATGGAAATGCAGTACCCACTACCACTTGTGCAAGTTTGCCAACGTGAGATTGTACATGGCACACTATTGGCTGATGTAATAGAAGGCGACCAACCACAGCACTGTGTTCTGTATCCCGGATGCTGATTGGCTCAGTGACCGTAGCATTGGTCTGTTTGCTCACCTGCACTGTGCCCATATGTTCAGCATCTCTCCTTGTCCACTTAACATAGACGTCTGATCACTGCGCCTAGTGTTGCTCTGCGGTGTTGTGTTTTTGTGAAATTTTCATAAAAGTTTGAATTTATTTCAAGCCCTACAATGCCACCCAAACGTTCTGCACCTTCTAAGGCTTCTGGCAGTGAACCCAAGCACCAGAGGAATATGCTTACCATCAAAGAAAAGGTGGAACTTCTCGACATGTTAAAGGAAGGTGAAAGCTCCGGGACTGCCATTATGGGATCAACGAATCTACTGTTCACTACATAAAGAAAGATAAGAAGAATATTAGGTCTACAGCAACAATGACTTTTAACAAGACTGCGAAAAGGGTGGTCACTTCCCGCAGTAAGGCCATTGTGAGGATGGAGTCTGCATTGGCCCTGTGGATAAGTGACTGCAGGAAGAAGAATATCTCGCTGGATACCAACACCATCCGGATGAAGGCCAAGAAACTTTATGATAGTTTTGCGGAAAGCACGGATGTTCACGACGGTGATGAGGATGAAGATGAGGATGAGAACACAGAAGCAGGACTGTCGAGTGCTTCTTCCACCAGACCAACCCAGTTCAGTGCCAGCAAGGGCTGGTTTGACAAACTTCAGAGACGCTTTGGACTCAAGAGCGTTTCTCTGCGTGGAGAAGCTGCCTCTGTGGATGTCCACTCACAACCATTGATAGTCGAAGACCTGACGGAGATGACAAAGTTGGCAAGTGAAGAAGAGGATGAGGACCAAGATGAGCTATGGGTTGGAGAAGAGTAGGAGGTTTGCCTAACACTCAATCGTCTTGCAAGCATGGTCAGAATGGCCAAAGAACTTCAGTGAATGGCTGAAAAATGGGACCCCCAGGTGCTTTGTTCATTGCACTTCATAAATGCGATTGAGAGTGGCATGTCAGTTTATAAAAACCTTCTCACTCAGAAGAAAAAACAGCACCAGCAACTCCCCATAACTATGTTCATCACTCAGATGAAGAAATCAGTTATGCCTATGCCATTAGTGGAAATAGAAGTTACAGCCCAGAGCGAAGATATTGCACTACCTGATGAAGCGCCTGATGAAGTGATGCCTTCAGAAGAGCTGCAATGCTCTTCTTGGTTGTTCAGTACATTCATTTCATTGTCATCACTTTCATCGCCATCAGTACTGCACAGCTACATAATTCATGATCTTCATCATTCAAGTTGTAGTATACTTCACTGGTGAGTACCCATATAGAACTTTATATGTTGTTAAAATTACATAGGTTTAAGAGTGTAGAAAATGTTTAAGAGCATATGAAGTGTTTATGAGAGTGTGGGAAAGGTTAATAAGAGAGTGGGAAAGATTTATAGGAGTGTGGGAAGGATTTATAAAGCCTTAAAATATATATAAATAATAAAATAAATATAATGTCACTACTTCCTAGATTTTCACCTATCATGGGGGTCTCTGGAACGTAACTCTCATGGTAGGTGAGGGATCACTGTATAAGCATTTGTGCTGTTACAATAGCTTGACCTCAGTTGATTTTTCAAGGTATTTTCTAAGTAACTTGGAATTTCCAGAGGGTCCTTTTGCAGTTCTATCTGGAACTACACAAAAACTAGAAATGTAGTTCTTTGGTTATGGAAAACAAACTGATATTAATACTGACTATCTTCTGAAGACAATGTCTTAACCCATTTCCTCCTGTCTGATGGGTTATCTCTGTGATGTCTCCTCTCCCGTGTGTGGGAACAGGTTACAGATCTGACTGAAGACTTTGGACCAGAGTTAAAGCCAGGCTTTTGAGGTAGCGAAGCTGGTTCTTTTCTGTGGGCCTTAAATCAAGGGGTCCAGAAGCCTGGACCAGCAGGGACAGGTTCAATTTTGGTTGCAGCTCTTTGCCATCTGGTCCTGGATAAAAATAAAATTGGAAGCACACACTAATTAAAACAGAGGTAATCTAACCCTGGTGCAGCACTTTCCAAATTTACTACTAGTGATATGTGAGATAATTTTAAATGATTCATAAATGAATGGTTTTTAATTTTAAAAGTTATATGTTGCTTTCTGTGTTTATTAGATACAGTCTATATATGATAAGTAACCTCAGTTATGAAAAACAAATAAGTAAAAAGGAATGAGTTCACCTAGAAAATATTGGCTGCTTTTCAAAGGCTGGGAGTCATATAACATATGAGATGATTTCTGGTGCTACAGGGATGAATATTTCGTAGCCTTTATTTAAATTGGGAAATAAAACCTATATACAGAAACATGAATAAGATAAGACTTTAGAGTTTAATGATGTATCAGAAAACAAACACCCATGTAACTACCGCCCAAAACAAGGGTAAAAAAAACATTGTCAACACCATCAAAATTTGGTGTTCCCTTCTAATCAATGCCCTCTGTTGCCCCCCTCGAAGAACTGCTTTCTTAGCTGTGTTTGCACTCAATTCTGTGTTCATTCATAGTCTGTCTATATTAAGATGCACTACTAAACACCATCAAGTTAGTTTTGATGATTATCATAATTTCCTATAAATGGAACTAGGCACTGCTTCCAGTTTTTAACTATTAACAATAATACTGCTTTGAACATTCTTCTATATGTCTCTTGGGATATGTAGGCACACATTTCTGTTGGATATGTAATGAAATAGTATAATTGTTGAATCATAAGGTATATATAACTTCAACTTTACTAGATGATGATAACTGTTTTCAAAGTGTTTGTACCAATTTCTATTACCAGCAGAATATGATTGTTCTATACCCGCATCAATACTTCTCAGTCTTTTTAAATTTTAGTCATTCTGGTGTGTTTGTGTACTGATATCTTATTATAGTTTGAATTTGCATATTTGTGATTCTTAATGAAAAACACTTTTTCCTATGTTTACTGGCCATCTGCATATTCTCTTTTATAAAGTATTTGTTTAAATCTCTTGCCTATTTTTCTATTTGGTCATTTTTTTCCCATATCAATTTCTTTATATATTCTGGACACTACTCTTTTCTTGGTAAGATACAAGTGTGTTTTAATGAGAAGTTATCTATTTTAATATAATCAATTTTTCAATACTTAAGAAAAATGCTTTTTGTCTTCTAAAAAGTATTTCCTATCTTAAGGTCATGAAAATACAATTCTGCATTATTTTCCAGCAACTATATTATTTAGCTTGACATATTTCAACCTATAATAAAAATAAATCTATAATTCACCTGACACTTAACTTTGAAGAAGTTGTTGGATAGGGCACAAGTTTCTACTATTTTCCATCACCATATATGGCACACAGTATTTTTTGTCGACAGGTCTGTAGTGCCGTCTTCATAAATCGTTCCCTAATATGCTGAGCCTTCACCCGAGGTGTCTGTTCTGTCTCATTGCTTTTTTTGCCCATTCCTTATCTAATACTATACAGTTTTAATTCTTCTTGTTTTTTAAGTAAGTGATGACGCTTGATAAAACATGCCTTCCCATTTTGTTTTTATTCTTCAGGTGTATCTTAACTTCTTTGGTTGGTTCTTCTTTGCCCTTTGCATGTCAAATTTAAAATAAGCTCAGTGGTGTGCTGGCCAATTGGCTCTGTAGGGAAAAAAAAAAATCTCTGATGTGTCATGTTTGCTTATTTCCATAGAGTAAATACTCCCACAATGACTGGTTTCAAGCCACTACAAACACCACTATAACTATTGTCATCTGGATTGTATTGAATCTTTAGATCTGTCTGAGGAAAATAGACACATTTACAATAAGGAATTGTCCAGCCTGTGAATATAATATAGTCCTCCATTTATTTAGGTCTTCTTTAATTTCTTTTAACAATACTTTATGATTTCTGTCTTTTTCCTTTTTTAAAATAGAGATTCTACTCATCATCTTTGGTTAAATGCATTACTAGAAATGATATTTTATTATATAAATGTAATACATTTACATATAAAATGTAAAATTTGTACTTGAGTAAAGAGTTTGTTTCATTTTTTAATGTTTATTGCTGATATAAAGAAATGCACTTTTAAAAAGGGTTATATTAATCTTGTACTCAGCAACATTCCCTAGCCTACATATACATTTTAAATTTATCTGTACATGTTTTTTCCAGTGCATACGTGTGTGATTATTTTTGTGTGTGAATGACAGTTATGTTACATCATTTTTAACCCTTATACCTTATATTTCTCCTCCTTGCCTTGATTCATTGTATTCCAGTACAACATTGAGTAAATTAGTGACTACTGGCTTCTTGTTTTATTTCAGATTTTAGAGTAAAAGCTTTCAGTATTTTTAAATATGGTGTTCTAATATAGACCTTTGTTGTAGTTGTTCTTCAAATTGTTTTTGTTTTTGTACATGCCCCTATTAAATTATGAAAGTTCCCATCTAGCCCTAGTTTGCTAAGGATTTTTAATTATGAATCGTTGATGGATTTTATCAAATGCCTTTCCTCATCTATTTAGGTCATATTCTTTTTTATGCAAATGTAATTAATTACATTTATCAGTGTTTTGATATTATGCCAATCTCAAATTCTAGATAACTTAGTCAATATATATTACTGGTTTCAGTTTGTGAAATTTATTTAAAGTTATTACATCTATGGGCATGAGTACGATTACCTATAATTTTCCTTTTTCTTAATATTCTTGTCAGGTTTTAATGTTCAAGTTATCTGGCACAAAAAGAAAGGAAGAAAAAAAGGAAAGAATGAAAGACCAAAAAATAATAATGAAATAAATAAATAAATGGGCAACTGACTTTTTGTGCAAAAAAGTAAAAATAACAACAATAAAGAAAATAAATGTATTAAATACAAAAAGAGATAAGGTGTATTTTCCCTTTTTCTATTCTCTGGAATAATTTGGATTTACTTCTTCCTTAATACTATTAAAGAAAATAATACTATTCAAGTGTTATGCTTTTTTCTTGTGTTGGTTTTGGAAAGGTTTATTGGTAGAAATTTCCATTAGTTCAGTATTTTCAGATTGATTGACAAAAAGTTGTTTATAACATCCTCCTGTTAGTTTTTCAATGTCTACAACATCTATATTGAGGTTTCCTTTTTGTTGCTGATATTGAGTTTTTCATGCCTTTTTCCTTTTTTCTTCATTAATATCAATATGGGTCTTTAAAGTTTACTAATGTTCTAAAAGAAGCAATATGTGAATTGCATTGGTCTTCTCTATTGTTTATTTTCTATATCATTCTTTTCTGCTGTTAAATTATTTCTTCTTTTCTTCTACTTTCTTTGGGATTTACTGTTTTTTAACTACTTTAAATAAATGCATAGCTAATTGTTAACTTTTTTTTTGAATATGTGCTTTTAAAGCTTAGATTTTCCTCTATGTATAACTCTGGCTGTATCCCAGATATTTTGATATTTAGCAATTTTATTATCCTTCTGTTAAAAATATATTCATTCTCTCCAACACATTCTCCTCATTGAGTCATGATTCACTTAAACATATATTTTTTAATTACTAAATCAATAGGGATATTCTAGTAAAATATGTTCTTGATTTCTAAATTAATGGCGTTGTGACCTTACAATATACTTTGTATGATTTTAATTCTTTCAAGTTTGTAGATCCTTACTTTGTCTCCCATAATATGGTAAACTTTTGAAATGTTCCAAGTGTGCTTAAAAAGATTGTGTGTTATTCAATTTTTAGATGTATTATTTTGTGCATGTTAATTAGGTCAAGTTTGCTATTTGTGTTATTTTACTGCATCCTAACTGTTTTTCTGTCTGCTTGCTTTTATTATGAAGAGAAGTGTTTTATAATCTTACTCTACAATTTTGGGTTTGTCAATCCCTTTTTACTGTTAATTGCTACTTTACTTTAAAGCTGCGTTATTAGATATATACAAATGTAGAATTGTTACAAAATATCCTTCTCAATTTTTACCTTAAATTCTACTTTATCTGATATTATGGTTATATAAACTTTCATTTGTTACATCTTATTCAGCTTTTTGTATTTTCTATCTTATGTCCATAGCTTTAGACATGTCTCTTGTAAAGTGAATATAGTTTTTATTTTATTTTTTAACTCAGATGTCAGATTTATTTTATTTATTTATTTATTTTAATTACTTTATTGTTGTTCAATTACAGTTGTCTGCATCCTTTCCTCTCCCCTCCCCCGACCCCCTCCAAACCCACCTCCCTCCCCTGCTTCCTCCCTCCCCCTTGGTTCTGTCCATGTGTACTCCACAGTGGTTCCTGAAAACCCTTCTCCCCATAGTCCCCTCCCCACTCCCCTCTGGCTATTGTTAGATTGTTCTTAATTTCATTGTCTCTGGTTATGTTTTTCTTGCTTTTTTCTTATGTTGATTACATTCCAGTTAAAGATGAGATTATATAGTATTGGTCCCTCACCACCTGGCTTATTTCGCTTAGTATAATGCTCTCCAGTTCCATCCATGCTGTTGCAAAGGGTATAAGTTCCTTTCTCTCTGCTGCGTAGAATTCCACTGTGTAAATGTACCAGTTTCTTGATCCACTCATTTACTGATGGACACTTACGTTGCTTCCAGCACTTGGCTATTGTAAATTGTGCTGCTATGAACATTGGAGTGTGTAGGTTCTTTTGGATTGGTATTTCAGGGTTCTTAGGGTATAATCCCAGCAGTGGAATTTCTGGGTCAAAAGGCAGTTCCATTTTTAGTTTTCTGAGGAAATTCCATACTGTTTTCTACAGTGGCTGCACTAGTCTGCATTCCTACCAACACTGCACTAGGGTTCCCTTTTCTCCACATCCTTTCCAACACTTATCTGTTGCTTTGTTTATGATGGCCATTCTGACCAGTGTGAAGTGGTACCTCACTGTGGTTTTCATTTGCATCTCTCTGATGGCTAATGATGTTGAGCATCTTTTCATATGTCTCTGGGTCCTCTGTATGTCCTCCTTGGAGAAGTGTGTGTTTAAGTCTTTTGCCCATTTTTTAATTGGGTTTTTGTCTTCCTGGAGTGGAGTTGTACGAGTTGTTTATATATTTTGGAGATCAAACCCTTGTCTGAGGTATCATTGGCAAATATGTTTTTCCATATGGTTGGTTCTCTGTTTATTTTAATACTGTTTTCTTTAGCCCCACAGAAGCTCTTTGTTTTGATAAGGTCCCATTTGTTTATTCTTTCCTTTATGTCCCTTGCTCTAGGGGACATATTAGTGAAGATGTTGCTGCGTGGAATGTCTGAGATTTTCCTACCGATGTTTTCCTCTAGAACTTTTATGGTGTCACGACTTACATTTAAGTCTTTTATCCACCTTGAGTTTATTTTTGTGTATGGTGTAAGTTGGTGCTCAAGTTTCATTTTTTTGCATGTAGCCGTCTGGATTTCCCAACACCATTTGTTGAAAAGGCTATTTTTATTCCATTTCATGTTTCTGCCCCCTTTGTCAAAGATTAATTGCCTGTAGAGACTTGGGTTTATTTCTGGGCTCTCTATTCTGTTCCATTGGTCTATCTGTCTGTTTTTTTTTTGCCAGTACCAAGCTGTTTTGATTACAGTGGCCTTGTAATACAGTTTGATATCAGGTATTGTGATCTCTCCTACTTTGCTCTTCTTTCTCAAAATTGCAGCAGATATTCTGAGTCTTTTATGGTTCTATATAAATTTTTGAAGTGTTTGTTCTATATCTGTGAAATATGCCATATGCATAGGGATTGCATTGAATCTATAAATTGCTTTGAGTAGTGTGGACATTTGATCATGTTGATTCTTCTGATCCATGAGCATGGTATATGTTTCCATTTGTTTGTGTCTTCCATGATTTCTTTCTTCAGTGTTGTGTAGTTTTCTGAGTACAGGTCTTTTACCTCCTTGGTTAGGTTTATTCCTAGGTATTTTATTTTTCTTGTTGCTATATCAAATGGGATTTTTTTTCCTGATTTCTGCTTCTGATGTTTCATTGTTGGTATACAAAAATGTCTTTGATTTCTGGATATTGACTTTGTATCCTGCTGTTTTGCCAAATTCATTTATTAGGTCGAGTAGTTTTTTGGCAGAATCTATAGGATTTTCTATGTACACTATCATGTCATTTGAAAACAACGACAGTTTCGTCTCCTTCTTTCCAATTTGGATGCCTTTTATTTCCTTTTCTTGTCTGATTGCTGTGGCTAAAACTTCCAGTACTATGTTGAATAGAAGTAGTGATAGTGGACAGCCTTGTCTTGTTCCTGATCTTAGTGGGAAGGATTTCAGTTTTTGCCCATTGAGTATGATGTTGGCTGTAGGTTTCTCATATATGGCCTTTATTATGTTGAGGAATGCTCCCTCTATTCCCACTTTGCTGAGTGTTTTTATCATAAATGGGTACTGTACCTTATCAAATGCTTTTTCTGCATCTATTGATATGATCATGTGATTTTTGTCTTTGCTTTTATTTACTTGATGTATTACATTTATTGATTCATGAATATTGTACCATCCTTGCATCCCTGGGATGAATCCCGGTTGGTCATAGTGTATTATCTTTTTAATGTATTGCTGGATGCAGTTTGCCAATATTTTGTTGAGGATAGTAGCATCTATGTTCAACCAATTTTGTGAGCATTGTGATTACCAGTGTTATGAACTGTGCATCTGATAGGTTGGCTATCTCTTTGTCGCTTAGTTGTATTTTTTCTGGCGTTTTGATATGTTCTTTCATTTGGGACATTTTTTTCCTCTCGGTGCACCTGTTACATATAAGAGGCGGAGCCTTAGGTGTTCACCAGTGCAGGGTAACCCACATCGCTGTGTTGTGACCCTACGTAGGAAGGGGTCTGAGAGGGAACAATGGCATTTGCTCCGCTCTCTGCTGGATTTCAGTCACTTCCTCTGCTACCCACAAGCAAATTGGGCCCTTCTGGTGCTGATTCCCGGTTGAGCAGGCTTGTGTATGTTCTAGGACCCTGTGGGTCTCTCCAGCGAACTCTCCTATGAGGTTGGGAGTTTCTCCCACTGCTGCTTCAACCCCCTCATGTGTTTTTCAAACAGAGGTTTGAGGCTTTATTTCCCAGTGCTGGGACCCTAGGCTGTGCAGTCTCTTTCGCTCCCCAACTGTTCCTGCCGGTTTATCTGCACGTGAATGTGGGACTGCCCGCTCCACCAGCCGCTGCCTTGCCGTGAGTGCTCTCCACCCCGCTCCTTGTCAGCGCTTCTCCTACCGGTCTGGATGACTGTGTCTTCTTTAACTCCTTGGTTGTCGGACTTCCATACAGTTTGATTTTCTGTCAGTTCTGGTTGTTTTTTGTGTTTAAATTGTTGTTGTCCTTCTTTTGGTTGTGCAAGGAGGCACAGTATGTCTACCTGTGCCTCCATCTTTGGTTATTGTTTTCTTAAAGTAAATCTTTCTGTGACTGACTTTTAGTTTTTTTTGCCCATTTTGGGGTTTAATCATTTAGCGCCTCAGTGTGGATTTCTTTTTCAGTTATTCTTCCTGGAATCTATGGTGCTTCTTGAATCAATAGCTTAATGTCATTCTTGAGTTTTGGGAAGTTCTCAGCTATTATCACTGCAAATTTTAAATCTGCATTGAATCTCACCTCTTATTGTGCTGCAGGTCTATTGTTTTTCCCCTTTATTCTTGGATTCCATTTAAATTTTGTCCTTTTAAACTGTATCCTCTATACCTCCTACTGTCTTTTCTGTATTTTCTATCATTTCATTGTTAGAGGCTTCACTGAGCATATTCGAGGTAACTAAACCTCTCCTTAGCTGTATATGATCTACTATTAGACACAATCATTGAGTTCTTGTTTTCAACTTTTGAGTTTCCATTAACT
>PVJI01025866.1:0-19795 GCA_004026765.1 Micronycteris hirsuta
AAAACACAAAACGTTTTCAAATTTCCCTAGTTAGAGAGTCTCTCCTAGTTCAGAAATCTCTTCTTAGAGATTCAAAAACGGCCCCTGAATTCATCTCTTTATGGCTTGCAGTGCATGCTATTACATGCTTGATTTCTTTCACTAGGCAAGTAACAATTAAAATAAGTTTGCAATTTTGACTTTTTAGTTTTATTGCCTAGGACACGGTAGGTGTACACCCATAATTGAATATATAAATGCACATATACAATAGACAAAATATTGGTTATACAAATCACTCAGTCATATTTATTCCAACCTATTAGTCCTCCCTTAACATTTTCCATTTGTGTTCTGCTACAAAACATTTATTTTTTATGTTATGAATACATCTGAGCATTCTCCTTTTTTACTTAGTTCTCCAAATCTGGTGCCTTAGAAACAAATCAGTAAAGGAACAGATAGGGACTATAATCTTAAATTCATAGTTGGACTTAAAAACCTTCAGCATGAGACAATATCTGTCTATAAACATAGCATTCTAGGCAGAACCCTTTCCTAAAATCAAATAAAAGAAGTAGACCCAACATAACTTTCCATTCCCATGAATTTCAGTGTTTATGACATACTGGGCAATGAATTGGGGATAACAAATCTTATTCCTAACCAAATTGGTAGTTCACTGATTATCCCAACTCTAAGTCTCTTGAAGTTTGGGCAAACATGCCCACTTCTCTCTGCTCTTTCCCCTGTCCAGAAAGTAAGTATATATTGATTATAGTAAATATCTAAATTTTGTCTTAGAAATTTGCTTCATCTCATAACTATCACCATTCTCATCTTTTAGATTTCATCAAATTCTAAATATTTCATGACATTTTCTTATAGCATCTGGAGAAGAAGTCAACTGAGACAAACTGACACTTGCATTTTCTTACTAAATAATTGATAACGGATTTCTTTGCTCAAAATGGTTCCATTAAACATTCATAAGTTTGGTATTTAAATTGTAGATAAAATAATGCCAAAAGACCATATCTTGTATGTTAGCCTATTATGAATGTCACTGGCAATAAAAATGATAGCAAAATAGATTTAATAAGGCAGGATAATTCAGAATACATCAATATCCATATATTATATTTTTCACTGTTTTCCTATTCAGTATTTAATTTTGTGAGAGTCCATTATTGGCCACAAAAATTAAGTTTTTTTTCTTCAATTTCATTTTGCACATGGTTAAAATCAAATAATTCATATTAATATAGATAGAAGATATAGAGATAGATAATAGATATGTGCAGAACAAAAGGATACAAATATATATTCCAAAAAAAGTCACTCAGCTAGCCTGCAGTGTGAACAAGCGTGAAGGTTCCCTAGGGGTTGAGTGTGCACATGTGAAGGAGGTTCTGCAATATCTGTGGTTTGATCCTGGACAGTGTTATGAACTGTAAAATGACATCATGACATGAGAAAGGGTTCAAAAATAAGTACTATGTTTATGATTTTAACGGCTGGATGTATAACTCTGTCTTTGACTCCTATGATAAGAAGACATAGGACTGACTAGAAAAGAGATGTGTTCGGTTTGGAACTATGGAGTGTGCAATTACTTTTATAGATTTAGAAGGAGATGCCAAGCATGAATATGGATGTTTTAAAAGTCAGAGAAGTCAGTTGCCTGAGGCTATACATTTGGAGGTCTCAGTATATGTGTGGTAATTGAAACCATAGATATGTATGATAAGTAGGAAAAGAATATCAAAGATGACCACAAATAAAAAAAATCAAAACCTCCTTTTTGCAAAAACAACTCAAATCAAACACCCCTCTTTGCAAAAAGTAGTGAAAGAGTTATTAAGAAAATTTGTCTAGGCATATATGGATAATCTACTTGTGTTTTCTTCTGAAATGTCCAGCATGAGAGCATGTTGTAGAGACATTTGGAGTTTTTCCATTGTGGTCATTTGGATTCCACACTCATTGTGTCTCATGGGTAGTAGCACTGGCACTGGGAACTAGGAGACACCTAACAAAGGAAGTGTTCATCTGAATAATCTTTACAAAATTAATTTATTGGGCAATCTAAGCAATGTTGATTGTTTCTAGTTTTAGAGGACTGAAACTTTTTCTCTGTCATCTACACAAACATTTATTTACATGAATCACCCTGAAAATGGATCATTGTTATTCTGCAAACTATATCCTATAAAAAACAGAAGCAATTTTTTCATAAAGATGTCAAAGAAAGAGCAAGTCATAAATATTTTCATAGAGAAGACTCAGTTAAACATGCAAAGGAGCAGGTATAAAGGACCCATGGACATGGACAACAGGGTGGGGACTGACTGTGAGAGCGGGGGGAGGGTGGGGCAGGGGAGAGCAATGGGGGAATATTGAGACAACTGTAATAGAACAACAATAAAAATGGTAGAAATGAAAAAAAAATAAAGTAAATGGTTCCCAACCTCAAAAAAAATCCATGCAAATCCTTTAGTATTACTAAAGTAACTTTTGAAAGTTATCACATAACAAATGGGTGAACAGGATAGGAACATTGGCCAAAATGTGATGTAAAGAAACAACCTATACTATACCTGTTTGGAGAGCCATGTATCTGATGTCATCTCATATTTCTGAAACAAAACAATTGACTTCATGAAGCATCTAAAGGCCAAAATAAACACACATCAATTTAACAATTGTTACGGTGTTATTCTCAGGCATTTTCCCCTTTCCTCAACTGATGAAATACCACCAGAGATGCCATGGCAATTGTTGATTTAAACAAAATGAATAATTATAAAATTGGGATTAAATAATAATATAATTATAAAGTCTGTGTGTGTGTGGTGAACTACTTCAGAATACCTGGTAGTATATCACCAGGATAAAAGATCATTTTACAGTTCTGTTTCCTTACTTCAAACTGTTTACAATCACTAGACACTGTCTCTTTTCACTTCCACCCATCAAAAGAAAAAGAAAATTATTAAGTCCTTCAAAAGAACTGCTCTAACAGCTTGGAATAAAATTAAAAGTTGGACATTGTTTCAACATTCAATCCACTCTAACATGGTCATTAGCATTTGAGATGACAAAATGTTATGCTCTTTTAAAATAATCTTGAAAAGACCAAAATCAAAATGTATTTCAAAATGCAAAATTAGCCTAACTTAATCTTGAGTTAAATATGTGTGGATCAAAAACTTTAGTAACACTGTTTATATGTACTAATTTAGGAAATATCTTATAGTTTTCTGGAAAAATATTCTGTAAGTATGAATGAAGAAAATTTTCATTCATAAAGTTTCAATTCAAAGCATTTCTTCCTGTTCATTTTTCTCTATTTGTATCTTATTAATAATCATTCTTTCCATCTTTAAAACAGAAACACAAAACATGTCAATTTCCACTGCTCATTATTATCACTGTTTTATTAGAATCCACGAGATTCCAAAATTTCCCATATAATTATTTGTTTTATTATTTCATTTATAATGGAAAGTAAAATATTTTAACTCCATAAAGGGATTTAAATATAATTGAATACCAGTAAAGTATCAAATCAATAATATGATAGGTTTCTTATATTTATTTTTATTGAAGCATTTTAATATATCTTTGCAGTTACCTGTATAGATTTTCCTTCTATAGAAGACATGATATACAAGTTCTATGTAGAAAAAGTGAATTCCAATGTTTTAAATTTATTTTTACCTTATTTTGTAATTATTTTATTTTTAAAAAATTTGAAACATACACCAAAAAATGACAACCATAATAATCTCCCATGGACCCATCACTCAGCTTCAAAAATTATAAAAAAAACAACAACCTTTTTTTTATTTCATTGACTCTCCAACACTTTGTTTATCAGTGAACTATCTAAAAGCTTAAGTCTCAGATATATTATTTTACCTGTAAATTTATCACCATGTATTTCTAATATGTATCTTTAAATAGCCACATTTATCCCATTTAACAAAATTAACAAATATCTAGTAATGTAGGCTATTATCCAGACTATGCTCAGTTTTTCTTGATCTCAAAACATCTCTTTTTTGTACTTTAAATTACTTTATTTTTAAATTAAAAATGACATACAATATTATATTAGTTTCAGATGTACTTCCCAGTTATTAGATATTATATAGTTCAGTAACTGATCATCCTGGTTAATCTCGCACCCGTCTGACACCATATATATTCCCTGTGCTGTATTTTACATCCTGCGACTATTCTGCAACAACCAATTTGTACTTCTTTTTTTTTTTTTTAAGATTTTATTTATTTATTTTTAGAAAGAGGAGAAGGGAGGGAGAAAGAGAGGGAGAAATAGCAATGTATGGTTGCCTCTCACATGGCCCTCACTGGGGACCTCACTGGGGACCTGGCCTGCAACCCAGGCATGTGCCCCAGGCATGTGCCCCAGGCATGTGCCCCGACTGGGAATCGAACCGGGACCCTCTGGTTCCCAGCCTGCGCTCAATCCACTGAGCTACACCAGCCGGGCCAATTTGTACTTCTTAATCTCCTAACTTTTTTTGCCTATCCTCCAAAACCCTTTCATCTGGCAACCGTCAAAATGTTTCCTATATTTGAGTGTGTTTTTTTCTGCTTTTCATTTACTTTGTGTTTTAGATTCAATTGTTGATTGATATGTATTTGTTGTCATTTTATTTTACATATTTTTTCTTTTTCTTCTTAAAGAAGACCCTTTAACATTTCATGTAATATTGGTTTAGTGGTGGTGCACTGCTTTATTTATTTCTTGTCTAGGAAGCTCTTTATATGTCCTTTAATTCTAAATGATAGCATGCTGGCTAGAGTAATCTTGGTTGTAGGTCCTTGCTTTACATCACTTTGAATATTTCTTGCCAATCCCTTCTGACCTGAAATGTTTCTTTTGAGAAATCAGAAGACTTTCTGTCTTTTTTTTAACAGTACATATATATCTTTTTATTTGACTTCTTTCTTTTTTTATTCATTTTTAATTGTTATACCAGTACAGTTGTCTCCATTTAAAACAAATCAACTGACTCTTTTATGGGCACTCCATTGCACTTAACTGCTTTCTGCTGTTGCTTTCAAGAATCTCTCTTTGTCTTTAACCTTTGGAATTTTAATTATGATGCCTATCAATATGGGCCTCTTTGGGCTCATCTTGTTTGGGACTCTCTGTGCTTCCTAGACTATTTCCTTCACCAGTTTAGAGAAGTTTTCTGTTATCATTTTTTCACATATGTTTTCAATTTATTGCTTTCTCACTTCTCCTTTCAGCACCCCCATGATGCAAATATTGTCATAGAAGCTTCTAACAGTATTCTCATTTTTTTTATTTTTCATTTTGCTCTTTTGCTTAGGTATGTTCTGCTTCTTTATCTTCCAAATATCAAATTTGATCCTCTGTTTCATTCACGTAATATATTCTTTATTTCAGTTAATGTGTTCTTCATTTCTGACTAGTTATTTTTTCAATGTTTTTTAGTTCCAATCCTTTGTTTCTTATTTTTTATTGAAGTTCCCATTTTGTTTATCTGCTCTTTCCCTGAATTCATTGGGTACCCTTATAACCACTGTTTAAACCCTGTATCTAGTAGATTGCCTGTCTCCATTTTTCTGGAGTCTTCTGTTCTTTCATTTGGGACATGTTTCTTTCTCTCCTGATTTTGTCTGCCTCCCTGTGTTTGTTTCTCTTTATCAGGTGGAGCTACTACATCTCCCAGGCTTGGTACAATGGCCTTATCTAGTAGGTGTCCTGTAGGGTCTAGTAACACAGCATCCCTGTTCAACCGAGGTGGGCCTTCCAGGTGTACTCCCCACACCTGTGTACGTTTTATATACATTTTTGTTGTAGTTGAGACTCGATTGTTATTAGCACATCAATGAAAGAGATTTATCCCCAACTAAAAAGACCGGCTGTGATCACCATGAAAGATCAGTTGTGCCAGGGTGCATCCCACAGAGCAGGACCTACTTCAGTGGGGCTCTGGTGCCTGCTGTGTTTGTCCCTTGAGTGTGTCCCATATGGAGATGGTCAAATTGTGCTCCAACATGTTTTGAAGCTGTCCACTGGTTGCACTGGGTTGGAGGCCCCCTGAGAAGTGCATGCCAAGGTCAGCCACTACCTGGATTCTACCTGGTGCTACCCACCATGAGCTACAAAGTGATATGCAGATGGATTCTCTTTGTGCTGGGTTTGGAGTTGCCCAGGAGAGACCAACTTGTGAACCATAGCCAGCTACCTTTAGTGTTGAGCCTGGGGCCACTTAGTGAGAGGTACTGGGCATGAAGAGGACAGATGCTGCTTATTTGAGAGATTTTAGGAAAGCCCAAAGCATGAGCCAAGATGAATCATTCATATGGAAAAGACACTAGAAATAGCTTGGTGGCCCTGCACAATGGGTAGGGCAGAGTCTCAGGGAATCACCGGGGTAGGGAAACCAGTGTGAGTCAGGTTTGTGGAGACTCATATATGTAGCCCGCTCACTATAAGGGGACAGCTCAGAACAGGAAAAATGGAATCTGCCAGCAGTTTTGTCAGGGAGAACTCTGCCCCCACCTATTCTCTTCCTAATACCAGGCAATTTGGTTCCTCCTCATATGTGTCTGGTGCCTTTAGAGCTGCTGCCCCAATGCTGGAGCTCGGAGCAAGCGAGTCCAACTAAGTCTGTGCATGGGACCTTTAAGAGGAGTACCTTGGACTCCAGAAGCCCTCCATCTCACTCAGCCATATCTCGGCTGTTTTTTACAGTCAGAAGTTATGGGGACTTCTCTTTCTGGCCCTGGAACCCTGGACTGTGGATTCTGGTGTGGAACTGGGACCCCTCCCTCCTCATGAGATAACTTCATAGCTGAGATATCCCTCCTAATTTTTATCTGCCACATGTGGGTGTAGGATCAGCATGTTCTATGTCCCTACTTTTCCTACCATTCTCCCCATGTGGTGTCTTTTTTATTATATCCTTAGTTGTATGACTTCTGTTCATCTGGATTTCAGGTGGTTTTGAATGATGGTTGTTCTGTAGTTTAGGGTTTTTTTGACGTGGTTGTAGGAGGATGTGAATATTGCATTAACTTATGCTGCCATCTTGACAGAAGTGTTGCTATATTAAATGTCAGTAGCTGTTCCTTGAAGGTTTCCTCTCACTTGGTTTGAGGTTTCATTAAAAAATCCACCCTGGCTGGTGTAGCTCAGTGGATTGAGCATGGGCTGGGAACCAAAGGGTCCCGGTTTGATTCCCAGTCAGGGCACATGCCTAGGTTGCAGGCCAGGTCCCTGGTGAGGGCCATGTGAGAGGCAACCATACATTGCTGTTTCTCTCCCTCTCTGTCTCCCTCCCTTCCCCTTTCTCTAAAAATAAATAAAAATAAAATCTTTAAAAAAATAAATAAAATTCACACATAACTAGCATTATCATCCTCTTTGTCTTGGCTGCAGCTCCTGCCACCCCATGCCTGCAGCTCTGCTTCCAGCATACTTTCCATTTCCTGGCCCCCACATTCCAATTTTTAAATGACTTGTTAAGTAGCTAAATAAGAAACCCTCCAGAACACTTTAACAAATAAATGATGAAATCCTAGTCACTCTAAGCTATCGAGGAAAAAAAGGTGATAGAAATCAATTTTCTAATAAATACAAGCTAAATTTGAAGAGCATTGGTCAAATTGAAAAACTGAATGACTGATTCATGTACCTCATTACCACACATACCCTCATCATTTTAACTAGAGCGGTTTCTTTCTCTTCATTTCTCTCTGTTATAGACCATTAAAATGATGTTTTAGAAGTATTGCAATATAAATTGTATATAGTGAATGTACAGATCTGAAATGTATGAGATGAATTTTGACAAATTTATTTACATTCCATGAAGAATAAGACCTTTATATTTCCTCACTCATTCACTCATGCCTCTTCCCGTAGTTTCCAAAAAGGCAACTACCCTTCTGTACTGTTCCTCATATTATTCCTGTTTTAGAAATTCAGAAAATTGAAATCATGTATTATGTGCTTATTTATGTGGATGTGGGGATTATTTCACACTACATGTTCTTGAGATTCATTCATATTGTTGAGTGTGTCAGTATTCTGTTTCTTCTTAGATTGCTGAGTAGAATTCCGCTATGTAGATATTTTGTTTATTCATTTGTTTCTCTCATTTTGTTTATTCATTCCTTGTTGACGGACAACTGGATAGTTTCCAGTGTTTAGCTATTGTCAATATAGCTTCTCTAAAAAGTTCTTTTTTTTTTTTTTTATAAATCCTTTGGTAGACACAGGCTTGTATTTCTCATGCAAATATATAGAAACAAAGTTACTTGATATACGTGTGTGTGTGTGTGTGTATATGTATATATATAGATATAAACTTTTGCCCCACTCTATATACGTTTGTCAGATACACATCTTGCAAAACATTTTCTCTCAGTCTATGATTAGTTGTACAATTTCTTAATGGTACCTTTAATGAAAAGTTTCTAATTTTGATGATGTCTAATGTATTTTTTCTTACTCACTTAATGATTTTTGGCTATTTAATATAGTAAAAATGTCCCATATTTTCATCTAGAAGATTGACAATACAAATTTTAGATTAGGCTGGAATTTCTCTTAAATTAATTTTAAAATATGGTATGAGATGAATGTCAAACAGATTTTTCTTTTTTTCCATTTGGTTACTGATTGTTCCAGCACCATTCTTCCATACTGAATTGTTTTGGCACCAGCGTTGGAAATCAATTGATCATCCAAATATGGATCTCTTTCTGGAAATTATGTTCTGTTCATTTGATATATTTGTGTGTCCTTACATGTCTACTACATCCTTTCATTTTCTGTGGCTTTCTAGTTGATCTTGAAATCAGCTAGTGCTATTCCTCCAATATTTTATTTTCCACAAGATTGTTTTGGCTCATCAGGTTTTTTGTACTTCCTGTACTCTTTTTAAATTTTTAATTAAATTTATTGGGTGACATTGGTTAATACAACAATTATATAGGTTTCTAGTGTACAGTTCTATACATCAACTAAATATTGCATTGTGTGTTTACCACCCAAGTGATACCACACTGAATGTACCTGATCTTGTCCATATACATTTTAGAATCAGCCTGTCTTTTTCTTCAAAAAATAAATTCTGCTGGGATTTTAATCGGTACAGTTCAATTTGAGTTGAATTGACATCTGCAAAGGACTTTCAATTCAAGAATGCGGTATTAAGTTTGTATTTATTTTAATGGTATTTTTATTTATTTTCCATCATAATATTACAAGTATATAAAATATATTTTCATTTCTTAATTATTTATTTGTAAATAAGTACAAAGTTACAGGGAAGTTAAAGACCATTCCAAGAAATATCTACATATCCTTTATACATAGTTCTCATTTATATTTTGCTATATTAATATATCTCCATATACACAGTTTCTAAATCATTTGAGAGGAAGATGGAAGTATAATTCTTTAAAAGCAATTAAAGGTTAGAAAATTTCTACGGAAATTTTGAGACACTAGATCTATTTACTCATAATTAATTCAGTAATAATTTCTTAATAAAATTATAGTATTCTACATATTTACAAATTCTTAACAGTAAAATAATCAAAATTAGCAAATGGAACAAACACATGAAGTTAGTTCACTGATGTAGGAATTGTGGCCTATTTTTGTAGATTTCTTACACTTTATTTATATAATAATGCCAAGCACAAATAAAGACACTTTTACTTCTTCCTTAACAATCAGACATTTTTACTTCTTTCTTAACAATCATTATATTTATTCCTTGTCAAGTTGCTCTGATTAGAGTCTATAATAAAGTTTGTATAATAGTTAGAATTTATATCCTTACCTTATTGAGAATCTTAAGATAAATAAGAAAAGTGTTTCAACATTGAATATGGTATTTATTCATGTATTTAGAGTATATTTTATCAGATTTGAGATACTGATTTATATTCACTTATGACTGCAAACTATGAATAAATGTTGCATTTTATCAATTTTTTAATCTTATGAAATATTTTCATTTTTCTGTTAAAATATGAGTTATACTGATTGATTTTCAATATCATTCCAAAACTCACAGGATAAACCCATTTAGTCATGATTACTATTTTCTATACTGCCAGGGATGACATATTAATATGTTTAAGGATTTTTAAATGTACATGAATTCATGAGAGGTATCAGTCAAAAATATTCTCTCTTGTAATGTTCTTGTTATAAAAGTAGCATAATCCTGTCTTTGGTAACAGGATCATGCTACTACCCTCATAAAATTAGCTGAAAAGTTAGCTTTCTTCCCTACCCTCTAGAGCACAGGTGGCAAACGCAAGGCCCATGGGCCGAACCCGGCCCTCCACCTTGTTTTATCCGGCCCAGAACCTTGTTTCTACCCAGTGGCAGTGCCGAGCTCTCACCTAACTGTTAAGGAGCAGTTACATTCATACAGTCCTAAATTACATTCGGACCTTTGAAGGCAACCTCGAGGCTGATGTGGCCCCCAGTGAAAATGAGTTCAACACCCCTGCTCTAGAGAATGTAGAACTCAAATTTATTGTTTTGTCCCCAGTTTTATTTAGATATACATGACATATAATATTGTATAATTGAGGGTATATAACATAATGTTTTGATATATGTATATACTATGAAATGATTACTACCAGAAGTTTAGTTAACATCCATCACCTCACATACTTAGGAATATTTTCCCTTGTGATGGGGACTTAAGATTTACTCTCATAGAAACTTTCAAATATACAATACAGTCATCATATTGATATTACATGCCCAGAATTTATTTATCTTGTAACTGGAAGTCTGTACCTTTGAATCAGCTTTATCCAATTCCCCTGTGTCCTCCAGCCCCACCCATCCACTTCCAGAAAACACAAATCTATTATCTGTCTCTATATATGTGGTGGGTATTTTTTTTTAGATTCCACAAATAAGTGAGATCATGCAATATCTGTCTTTCCCTATCTGACTTATTTCTCTTAGCATAAATGTCCTGAAGGTCCACCCATATTGTCACAAATACTAGGATTTCCTTTTTTTATGGCTGAATAGTGTTATATATTGTGTACAACTTTTTAAAAAATCTATTCATCCATTATTTTAAACTTAGTTATTTTTCCATGTCCTGGCTATTGCAAATGACATTGCAATAAACATGAGGGTATAAGTATCTCTTCATGGTAGTGACTTTGTTTCCTTTGAATTACTAGAGGTTGAATTGTTGAATCTCATGAAAGTTCTATATTTTTCTTTATTGTTTAAGTATGTGCCATACTGTCTCCCCCAATGTCTGTAGAGGCATACATTCCCACCACAGTGCACAAAGGATCCCTGTTATCTACTTCCTCGTAACATTTGTTACTTCTTGTCTTTTTGATAATACCCATTTTAAGACATGTAATGTGATATGTCATTGTGGTTTTGATTTGCATTTGTTTAATGATTAATGATGTTGAGTACCTTTTCATATACTTATTGGCTATTTGAATATCATCTCTTGGAAAACTGTCTATTCAGATTCTTTGCTCATTTTTAAATGTGATTATTTCTTTTTCTATCGAGTTGTATGAGTTTTTAATATATTTTGGATATTAACACTTTATCAGTTATATGTTTTGCAAATAATTTAATGTTCCTTTTAAAGAATAAACATTTTTTTTCTGTCAGACAGCTAATTTATGGGCAGATGAGTTTGATTCCTTCAAGGTTTGACTTAAAAGTTTATGAAAAGTCATCTAAAACAGCCCTATTCCAGAATTTTCTTTCTGGGCCTTGAGTTAAATGCATTGGGTTTTCAGCGAGAGCTTTCTATTTTTGCTATTCAGAACGCCTGTTCCCAAGCATTGTGCAACCTGCAGTTTCTCTCTCTGATTCTTTCTCTAAGGCATGTCTTGTACTTACACAGGTAAGTAATCATCTAAAGACCTCAGTGGTCCTTCACAGATAACCAGATAACTGGATTTCTTCTTTTTATAGCTCCAAATTCTGCATTACTTGTCTTGCAAATTTCAGCCACCAAAAGCCTAAACTCAGACTCTCCCTGCCTACTTGGAACAGTGAAACCACTGTGTCTTCCTTAGGTAACATCGCTTTGCACTGTGATCTCAAAAACATCACTAATAGGAAGTCAAAAACATCACTAATAGGAAGTCATAATAGTAGGCCATCGTGTGTATTTGCACTATTTCACATTTAATTTCCTAATTGTCCTGATGTCCTACATCTGAAAATAAGCTTTTAATATTTTTTGTAATTTTAGATTTGATTACAGCAGAGATGTTAATCTGATAACATTTACTCCATCTTCTCCAAAAACAGAAATTTGAAATTTATGTTGTTAAATAATTGACAATCCTTTACCTAGTACTAAGAATATACCATAATAATTTGAAATGATTACATTATTTCTTTTACTAAGAACCTTAAAATGACACATACATAATTTATTGCAGAGTTTATGAAAACTGATTACAGAAATATAATTACAACCTGATTTCAAAATGCAGTGGTTCAAAAACCATTTTTTTACTCTTTTTATTTAAGGACAGGGGCACTCTGTGTTCTTTAAAAAGACTAATCTAAACTACAAAAACTTGAATTTTTGGAATGTGTTTAAGGAAAACAGGAAAGGAACAGTCTATATTCTCAACTTAATCAAAGTCAAAATATAAAGAGACATTCCATTGTTGAGAATGACACTAACATGTCTTGGACAACCTGGTAAACTAAGAATTTATTTTTTTAAAGTTAGTGTTTTCTGCTTATCATCTATATTTTTTGCTTTACATTTTGGAAGCTTTATGGATTAAAGTATATACTAATAGAATTACCCTTTCTACTACCATTCAAAGATAAATATTGAACTCATTGCAGAAAGGATTTTCTGATATCTCTCTAAATGGTCGTGTAAATGACTTCATTTTAAGCATGTAAGGAAAATAAATTATACTCACTCTACTGCAGGCACCAGTTGTGGTCTCACAGACTGTGAGAATAGAGATGTTCTGAGGTCGGTTTAACCATCTGACCACCGTCTTGGTATTGCTTACCCATTTAACCATTGTGATATAGTATTCTCTAGTTGGAAACAAAATTGAAATTTACATTTAGAGCCAGAAGATTTGTAAAGTACCAATACTGTACACTGTTATATGCAAGAATAAATGAAATATTATTAGGATATAAGAATGTCACATCAAAAGAATTTCTATTTATGAATATATATGCATTGCATTTTCAAATAGTCACTATATAAATGCAAATGTATGTTTATGTATATGTATGTATGTAAACATATGCATATACATATAAATGCATCCACAAATATACAGGAAATTTAAGAACAAAGTTGAAAGTGAATGATTTCCCAGAAGAAAATCCTTGGAAAGGTAAAAATAATCAAGATGCTAGATATTTATGAATAACTTTTTTATCCTCTACTTCTTAATAATAACATATATGCAAAGTAAGTATAATTTTTCTAATCTTTTTATATTCTACTTCATTTCTTTAAAACACAATCAATAATCAATTAAAAAGCAAAACTTATTATAGACTTATTTTTTTATGCATGGCCTCGATGTTATTTCACTTTATGCATGGGGACTATAGAGACTATAGCCCTTCGAGAGGTTTGTTTTGGTGTTTGTCAGCTGTGGGAAAAGGGCCAGTTCCGATTTTATTCATAGTGCATGTTACAGTACTTTTTAAACTCTTAAAACAATTTAAAACAAAGAAGGAATCAAACTGAAGGAGATGAGGGGGTTATTGAATATTTGGACCAGAGGATTTACTAATTTATGTGGCCTATGATGTCCTCAGGCTGGCTGTAAATTGGGAGTTTATGGTTTTTTTTTTTTTTCCTTTATAGTTTATATGTCCTTCATTGTAGATTCTTATATTTGGAAATTTACATAACATAGCACAAAACCCTCAACCCAAACAGAACAAAATGCAATCATCAACATTGATTCAATCAATAACAAAATTTTTTTCTAACCAATTACGCAATTTCAGAATAGATGAGATGTTTTAGAAATGGCTTGAAAGAACCTACATGCACATGCCATGGACAGAAAATAAGGAGGGGGGTATAACTGGAGGGAAGGGAGGCACCTGGGAGAAGGGGACAGAGGGAAAATAATTGGGACAACCGTAATAGTGTAGTCAATAAATATACTTAAAAAAAGAAATGGCTTGAAAAATGCCATCCATAAATATTATCTTAAAATTAATCCACTAAGTTTTTATGTGACTTGGAAAAAAATCACCTGCAGAAGCAAAACCTTGTGAGGCAAATCACCTATCCTTATGCACATCTGTGTTAGACATGAACTACACGAATCTCACATTTTTGACATTACTGAGTAGCTACTGCTTCCTCTAGCAAACCCGTTAGCCCATCAAAGTGAAGATGTCAGTAACAGGGCAAGCATAACTTATCGTACAGTGAAGCCTGCCATATTTTCTTCAACAATCTTTTTAAGACATTTGGCAGCTTTCACAACCCAGCTGAGTCCCACTTAAAAACTGCCTGGGAACTCAGTGAAATCATAGTGTCATGTTCCCCAAACAGAGTTAATAAGGCAAGATTACTTTGAATCAAATATGCAACAGGTTTAGTATTAATCTTTGGTCAAATTAATGAGCCTGGTAGTTCTTCAGAGAATGATGTCTTATTCATTTTCACTTCACTTTGTTTAAACTAATTTATTTTTCATGCACTGTTATATTTGTCAATGTGAAAAAAAGGGGAAATATAGGTATTAAACTTTGATAGGTTTATCTAGAAGATTTAACATGGATAAAATAATAGTGGTTACTATAATCAACCAGGAAAGGAAATGCTGAATTCTGACCACATATTTCTGATTTATTGGCATACACGTTTGTTGACTTGAAGTAAAAATAGTACAATTATTGAAAACAACTGATGAAGGACTGCAAAATCAAGGTCATATTTATGGAAAAGTATAAATAAAACAGGTATACAAAATATTTTCAAATCCTATCAAATATTTGTCTCAATTAGCTAAAGTGAATAATATCATCTTTTGTGCCAAGTAAAATAAATGAACATAAAAGATTTTTAAATAAATAACAACAACATGAATAACAATAGAGACTTTAAATATTCATCATGAATGGTTTCCCTTTTAAAGTGGCCCTCAAGTAAAATGTTGCAGGACTATATTTTTGTAATGTCTTCTCAGACATTGACACATTACAGGGATTATTACCTATGATGAAAAATCTTGACTTTTAAAAAATTTCATATATGAAAAACAATTAAAATTCAACAAGTGAAAATATGGTAAATAAATGATTTTTTATAAGGGGCACTAACTTAGGTGAAAAATTAAGTTTAAATTATTATAATCATGCAACTTATATTTATTTTTGAATAATGTTATTTTGATGTTTTTGAATATTTATTTCATGTGATATCTATGTTCTTAAGCAAAATTTAATTTGATGCGAGGTGTCAGTATATATTTTATTTATAATTTGAAGAATGAGCATTATCAGGAAAATTGAATTGTGAAGATTTTCAGGGGTAATTTCAAACCTCTGAAATTTCAAGATAAAGTATTGGAAATGTCTAAAATGAAAGTTAAAGTAGAGCTTGACACTTAAGAAGCGAGGAAAGATATATTTACTAACTAAATCATGCTCTATATCCTTTTTTCTTTTGTACCAAGATCCAAAGTGCATATTTCTTTATGATTCATATCTAACTCATGTGATTCATATGATTCAGTTTGCTCCTAAGTATCCAGGCATCTTCTGAATGAATGATTAGGAAAGCACCCTTACCTGGAAATGTTAAACTCCTTGGCCTGCCTGCAGCAAATGTGGCTGTCCTCTGGAATTCTATCTTATGAACACATTAGATCAGGTACCCGTGACCAGGGCCAGTGCTGTCCCTTCCTTGTAACTATTTTTCCCTTCTTGTTCCTAGTCTCCATGGCTATAGATTACCCAGGAAGTCCTGGAGAATCTAGTCCTCTTGAGCCACAGGGACAGAGACAATCAGGTCACAGAGATTGCACTCAAGTCAAGAAAGACTTTGTATCAGCAGTGCGATCTGTCACAGGAGATCTAATTGTTCACAAGGGTGTGTGGAATGGAGGCCCCTGCATAGCCATCAGACAGGTGTGTTAGAAGTTATATTGGTGTTTTCACTGGTTTCCTGTCCTATCACTACTCTTCATTTACAACATAATCTTTACGTATATAGTTATACTGAGCTCATTCTCTTCCAGATAATCCAGTACTTTTGCCCATAATTGTATTGTGATAGCATTCAGGACCAATTCATATCTACTATCCTTCAAAGACCTCTTATGTTAATAACTATATATTACTAGCAATAGGGGACATTTAGGACACTTCCATAAGGATAGATAAATTTATTAATTAGATTATCTAGGAAGGCATAGACATTTCTTGCCAGAATGTAGGCTAGACATACACAAATGAAAGTAAATAAATGGATCAAAAAAGTATGGTATACTATGGTAAAAACATGATGGAATACTATGCAGCAGAAAGAAAGAAAGAGCTCCTACCCTTTGTGACAGCATGGATGGAACTGGAGAGCATTATGGTAAATGAAATAATCCAGGCAGTGAAAGACAAATACTATATGCCACTTAATCATGCTACTTATATTTATTTTTAAATAATGTTATTTTCAATGTTTTTGAATATTTTTACTATTTTATTTTATTTTTTGTATTATTTATTTATTTTTAAATTAATTTATTTTATTTTATTTTTTGTTCAATTACATTTATTTGCATCCTCTCCCCTCCCCTCCTCCCTTCCCCTCGAGCCCCACCTCCCCCCCAGCCTCCCTCCTCCCCCTTAGTTCTGTCCATGTGTCCTCTATAGTGATTCCTGAAAACTCTTTTCCCCATTGTCCCCTCCCCCCTCTCCCCTGTCTATTGTTAGACTGTTCTTAATTTCAATGTCTCTGGTTATGTTTTGCTTGCTTTCTGCTTTTGTTGGTTATGATCTGGTTAAAGGTGAGATCATATGGTATTTGTCCCTCACCGCCTGGCTTACTTCACTTAGCATAATGTACTCCAGTTCCATCCATGCTGTTGCAAAGGGTGTAAGCTCCTTCTTCCTTTCTGCTGCGTAGAATTCCATTGTGTAAATGTACCATAGTTTCTTGATCCATTCATTTGTAGATGGGCACTTAGGTTGTTTCCAGCACTTAGCTATTGTGAATTGTGCTGCTATGAACATAGGAGTGCAAAGGTTCTTTTGAATTGGTTTTTCAGGATTCTTAGGATATAATCCCAACAGTGGAATTGCTGGGTCAAAAGGCAGTTCCATTTTCATTTTTCTGAGGAAGTTCCATACTGTTTTCCACAGTGGCTGCACCAGTCTGCATTCCCAACAAAGTGCAGTAGGGTTCCCTTTTCTCCACATCCCCTCCAACAGTTATCTGTTGCTTTGTTGATGATGGCCATTCTGACTGGTGTGAGGTGGTATCTCATTGTGGTTTTAATTTGCATCTCTCTGATGGCTAATGATGTTGAGCATCTTTTCACATGATTCTGGGCCCTCCGTATGTCTTTTTTTGAGAAGTGTCTGTTCATGTCTTTTGCCCTTTTTTTAACTGCGTTTTTTTGTCTTCCTGGAGTGGAGTCATATGAGTTCTTTATATATTTTGGAGATCAGATCCTTGTCTGAGGTATCATTCGCAAATATGTTTTCCCATACGGTTGGTTCTCTTTTTATTTTAATACTATTTTCTTTAGCCCCACAGAAGCTCTTTCTTTTGATAAGGTCCCATTTGTTTATTCTTTCCTTTATGTCCCTAGCCCTAGGGGACATATCATTGAAGATGTTGCTGTGTGGAATGTCTGAGATTTTCCTACCGATGATTTCCTCTAGAACTTTTATGGTGTCACGCCTTACATTTAAGTCTTTTATCCACCCTGAATTTATCTTTGTGTATGGTGTAAGTTGGTGCTCGAGTTTCATTTTTTTGCATGTAGCCATCCAGATTTCCCAACACTATTTGTTGAAGAGGCTATTTTTATTCCATTTTATGCTTCTGCCCCTTGGTCGAAGATTAATTCCCCGTGGAGACTCGGGTTTATTTCTGGGCTCTCTATTCTGTTCCATTGGTCTATCTGTCTGTTTTTATGCAAGTACCAAGCTGTTTTGATTACACTGGTCTTGTAATATAGTTTTATATCAGGAATTGTGATCCCTCCTGCTTTGCTCTTCTTTCTCAAAATTGCAGCTGATATTCGGGGACGTTTATGGTTCCATATAAATTTTTGAAGTGTTTGTTCTATATCTGTGAAATATGCCATTGGTACTTCGATAGGGATTGCATTGAATCTATAAATTGCTTTGGGGAGTATGGACATTTTGATGATGTTGATTCTTCCAATCTATGAGCATGGTATATGTTTCCATTTGTTTGTGTGTTCCTTGATTTCTCTTCAGTGTTGTGTAGTTTTCTGAGTACAGGTCTTTTACCTCCTTGATTAGGTTTATTCCCAGGTATTTTATTTTATTTTTTTTGTTGCTATATCAAATGAGATTTTTTCCTGATTTCTGTTTCTTCTGTTTCACTGTTGGTATACAAAAATGCCTTTGATTTCTGTATATGGACTTTATATCCTGCTGTTTTGCCAAATTCAATTATTAGATCGAGTAGTTTTTTGGCAGAGTCTATAGGATTTTCTAAGTATAGTATCATGTCGTCTGCAAACAATGACAGTTTTGTTTCCTTCTTTCCAATTTGGATGCCTTTTATTTCCTTTTCTTGTCTGAGTGCTGTGGCCAAAACTTCCAGAACTATGTTGAATAGAAGTGGTGATAGTGGGCAACCTTGTCTTGTTCCTGATCTTAGTGGGAAAGATTTTAGTTTTTGTCCATTGAGTATAATGTTGGCTGTAGGTTTCTCATATATGGCCTAATTATGTTGAGGAATGTTCCCTCTATTCCCACTTTGCTAAGTGTCTTTATCATAAATAGACGCTGTATCTTATTGAATACTTTTTCTGCATCTATCGATATGATCATGTGATTTTTGTCTTTGCTTTTGTTTATGTGGTGTATTACGTTTATTGTTTTGTGAATGTTGTACCATCCTTGCATCCCTGGGATGAAACCTACTTGGTCATGGTGAATGATCTTTTTAATGTATTGCTGGATGTGGTTTGCTAATATTCTGTTGAGAATTTTAGCGTCAATGTTCATCAGTGATATTGGCCTGAAGTTTTCTTTCTTTGTTGTGTCTTTTTTCTGGTTTTGGGATTAGGATGATGCTGGCATCATAAAAAGAGTTTGGGAGTCTTCCATCATTCTGGATTTTTTGGAATAGTCTGTGAAGGATAGGTGTTAGCTCCTCCTTAAATTCTTTGTAGAATTCTCCTGTGAAACCATCTGGTCCAGGGCTTTTGTGTGTTGGGAGTTTTTTGATTACTGATTTAATTTCATCCACTGTTATTGGTTGGTTCAGGCTTTCTGTTTCTTTCTTATTGAGTTTTGGAAGATTATATTTTTCTAAGAATTTGTCCATTTCTCCTAGGTTTTCATATTTCTTGGCATACAGTTCTTCATAGTAGTGACTTATAATCCTTTGTATTTCTGTGGCATCAGTTGTGATATCTCCTCCTTCATTTCTGATTGAGTTTATTTGGGTCCTCTCTCTTTTTTTCTTGATGAGCCTGCTTAAAGGCTTGTCTATTTTGTTTATCTTTTCGAAGAACCAGCTCCTGGATTCATTGATCCTTAGAATTGTCCTTT
>PVJI01025867.1:0-19767 GCA_004026765.1 Micronycteris hirsuta
ATGCTGTAAGTCAGATGGGGGTGTGACGTGTTAAAGAAATATTAAGAATCCTCCTTGTTCATGCCACAGCTGTGACCTTTTATTGTAAAAATGAAATATAGGTGTACTGTCTCCAGGAGAGAACTAGGCCTTCTCCACGGAAGACTAAGCACAATTTTTTAACTCAGTACCCATAAACACTGATCGTTTCTTTGGGGAAGAACTGGCTATTCTCCTGGAGGGAACGGTTAGTCAATCGAGTCACAGAAGGCCCTTGGTGCATAACCACTTTTGCCTAAAACATATTTGTGCAGAGACTCTCACCACCACCCCCAGCCCCCACCACCCCTACCATGCTTCCCACTTTCCTTGCAGACTCTGCCTAGGAGCTACCAGGTCCTGAGCAACAGGGCAATTAACTTGATGATCACACTCATTGCCGATTGTGGAAACAGCAGGGGGCCTGTCTTTCCAAGCAGACTAAAAAAAATGGCACTTTTAAAACTGAGACTGTTTTTCAGCCACCACTTGGAGCCTAGTTCGCACTGCTCCCTGCCCCTCACAAATCAGGAAACCAAGGGTTAAGAGCTTAAAGCCAAGAGGAGCCCTCCCGGGAGCGGGAGCAGAGAATCAGACCCAGGGGCTAAACAGGAAAAGTAATAGGAAAAAATTAGAGGAGTGTTTCTTTATCATTCCCTTAGCTAACACGGACCTTGAGAGATTTGCTTTTTCAGTCTCTGTGTTTAATAATTCACAACCTTTAGAGAGATTTCATTGGAAGGTTTTACCTCAAGGGTTGTTAATAGTCCCACTATTTGTCAGCATTTTTGTTCAACAGGCCGTTCAGTCAGTAAGAAATTTATTTCCCCAAAGTGTTATTTATCATTACATGGATGACATCCTGATCACAGCTCCCTCACAAGATATTCTAGCAAAAACTACCTTCTTTCTTAAAAACTCTGTGGCCTCTGCTGGACTAATAATTGCTCCAGAAAACATCCAGCATTCAAAGCCTTGGAAATATTTAGGCTATATCCTTTTTAATAGGACAATCTGGCCTCAAGTCCTTTAAATTAATCCACCTAAAGATTTAACTCGTAATCGCCTCCAACAACTCCTCGGAGCAATCAACTGGGTACACCCAGCCTTGGAATACCTACCCAACAGCTAACTCATTTATTTAACACCCTTAAAGGGGATCCTGATCTTAATTCCCCCAGAGAATTATCCCCCAAGGCTTTACAAGAATTGACTATAGTAAATCAACATACTCAGCAGCAGCAACTAACTAGAATTGATCCACAGTCTCCTCTCCGGTTTTTCTGCTTCTCAACCTTAGGCACCCCAACAGGTCTTACAGGACAGCGGTCACCCCACTTAGCTGTGATAGAGTGGCTTTTCCTGTCTCATCAGCCACAACGCACTATTACCACCTATATAACTGCGTTGTGCCATCTTATTATAAAGGGGCGTGAGCCAACACAACAGTTATTTTGATATGATCCTGCCTTTATTCACGTTCCCTTAACTCAGGTCTATTTACAACAATTAACAGCTCAATCTTTAGAATTTCAGTGTGTCATAGCTGACTTTGTAGGAGGACTAGAAATTAATCTGTCCTCAGACAGATTGCTTCAAAACATTCCTTTCCTTCGAATAAGGCTAGCAGAAAAGGTCAGCCCAACACCAGTAAGTGGGGCAAGAACTGTATTTCTTGATGGGTCCGGAGAGACCAGACCAGCTGCCATTGGCCGGCGAGAAGGCAAAAACTGGAAAAACTTTGTCTTCTCAGGACACCCCTTTACTCACTGCTTTGAGTGAAGGGCCGAGCTTTTCGCTGCAATCGTGGCCCTGTGGCAATGGCCCCAGAAGCTCTGACTATAGTCTGTGACTCAGGATATACTGTTCATACTATTCTGCATCTAGATCAGGCATTAATTAAAACTTCTATTGACTCTAATCTACTTAACTTATTTTAACCTTACAGTTTCTCCTTGACAAGCGAGCACACCCCTTTCATTACTCATATTCGATCCCATTCAGGCCTGCCTGGTCCCTTGGTGGATGGTAGCAATAAGGCCAATGCCTTAGTTATCCTTACTGCCTTCCAGCAGGCAACAGCTTCTCATCAGTTTTTTCATCAAAATAGCCAAGCCTCTGAAAGCAATTTAACATTCTTTGATCCCAAGCTAAGCAAATTATTAAAGAACGTCCTGACTGCCAAGCCCTTAGCAAGGCACCTCCATCAACAGGAGTTAATCCTCAAGGACTAGGTTCTCAAATAATTTGGCAAACAGATGTCACTCATTACGTTCCCTTTGGAAAATTCAAATACATTCTTATTTTTATTGATACTTATTCTAGTGCCTTACATGCATCTGCTTTAACAGCACAGTCTACAAAAAATATACAAGCCCATTGGCTTGAGGCCTTTAGTCATTTAGGGATGGCCTCAGCAAATTAAAACTGATAATGGCCCCGGATACCTTGCCCATTCTACTCAGGTTTTCCTTCAATGCTGGAATATCCAGCATAAAACAGGAATACCTTACAACCCAACCAGACAGGCAATTATAGAATGGGCTCATCATATCTTTAAAAATCTTCTTAAAAAACAAAAAAAGGGGAGTCATGAGTCTTCCACCCAAAATTTGACTATGTTAGCTTGTTCACCTATAACTTTCTAAATTGTGATGAATCACTCTGTACTCCAACTGAGAAGCATTTTCAAACAAAAGAATCAAAACCGCCCTACCCTCAGGTTTTATATAGCAATCTGCTGGGAGATAGCACTTGGCAGGGCCCTGTAGATGTTTTAACATGGGGAAGAGGGTATGCATGTGTTTCAACTCCTACAGGTCCCGTCTGTCTGCCAGCCAAAAGAGTAAAGCCTTATCATGAGGGGGATAGACGTCAAGCTCCACTGTCTGGAGGCGAGAACCAATCAACTGGCAGAGCAGGTGGCCCAGCTGACAGTGGCCCACTAGAAGAAAACCAACACTGGATGCTGGTGCCGAAAAATACTGTTTATGTTGCTGAGCACTTACCAGTTTGTTTTTCTGTCCTTCTTAACACTCTGTGCTTTCCTTTAAAAGAACAACTCTATGCTGCAAACAAAGAGCAATGCAGTGATTACTATCAGCTTTCTGTGGTAGCCACAGTCGGCCTGAGTACCCACGAGGGGGTCTACCAGACTTCCAATCCCCCTCCAGTTCCTCCTTGTACTTTAGGCACTAGCCGTAATGACTCAGTCTTCTGGTCTTTATGCTGAGGACCAAATGCCACCATTGCTTTTCTCCCCAAAAGTCTTTTTTTAGTGGAGAACTGGGGAGCTAACGGGAGAATATTAGCTAAGCCTGATACAACAATAGTTCCAGCTCAGCTTCAAAAACTATATACTAATATGTGGTGGGAGGGGCCCGGCACCAGGGCACCTATTATCAGAATTGTTTCTCCCAACCACACTAGCCCGTGGCATTATAACTCTCATAAAATGGGTTTGCCTTTTATTACTAGGAAGCATCTGTATGTAAAAATTGGTTGTGACCCTCAAGGTGTTCTGGGACACAGTTTGTACCTCTCACCCCTACTTGTTTTTAGCGACCCCAGGGACAGCTCAGGACTTTTATAATGAATCGGCAAAAATTTATTCTCTGCCTGTCCCTGCAGGTTCTATATATGCTAGCTGCCTTACCCATCTCAATATTGCTCAGTTAAGCCTCACTACAGTTTATATAGGTAGAAGACAAACTCAGGTATGGGTGCCAGTGGATGTAACCAAAGAAAGGGAGGATCCCAATGGCATAGTAGCGCTTAACAACACGCTGTCCTCCTTACGAGTCCAACAGTTCATTGGCAACCTAATTGCATTCATTGTCTCTGCTATAGTTGCTGCATCTACTGCTGCCATGGCAACTGCTGCTCTCATTGACTCAGTCCAAACTGCTCATACTGTTGATGTTCTCTTAACCAATACTACTTTGGAAATGCTTCAACAAGCCCAGATTGATCGAGAGATCCTGACTCGCCTTTCTGTGGTTGAATCGGCGCTGGACTGGATCAATGAGCGCCAGGACGCACTAGTGACCCGCCAACAGCTGACCTGTGATCCTGGATTCTCCAGGCTGTGCGTCACCCCGCTCCAGTGGAACTCCAGCCAGCACTCCTGGGGTGAAATTCAACATCACCTAAGAGGGGCTTTTTCTACCAATTTAAGGGGACAAATTGATAAATTGCAGCTAGAGCTGCATCAGCAGTTACAGAACATTCAACGCTTGACCAAGCAGGAGGTTTTTTAAACCCTCCATAATAACCTCAACTGGCTAAACCTGAAAAATTGGTTTGGTGGACTTAACCTGAGAGTGTGGGTCCTTGGAGCTGCCGGTTGCTTATTGAGTCTAATAATGCTTTGTGTACTTTGTTGCATTTGCAAATGAGAGACCAGCAAGCAGCAAGCTCTGTAGGCCTCACTTCCATAGCAGTCCTAACTAAAAACAAGGGGGGAATTATAGGGAACCGATCAGCATGGCAATGGCAAATGCAGCCCAGCACTGAGTCGGAAAACCTATCAGGTGCGAGGCAGCACACAGGGCCCAGGCATGCAGACTGGCTTTCCCGTGGGGAACCAGGCTGGCCTTGTACCTAGGCTGCTTTAAGGCTTCCTTTTGCTAAAACTCCCTCACCCTGAGTTGAAACTGCAGATGATTAATGTAGATCTCTGAAGCAACTCCCTAAAATCTGTGCTAAGCTGTCCCAAGGATGGAATGTAACCAGATCAATCACTTTTATCATTCCCTTGCATTTACAACATTTTTTCCCTTAGTTATCTGTAAGAAGTAATCACTTAAAGTAAACCTAAGTGTACTGAATGAGAACCTTCTTTGATGTAATGCTACTGGAAAGCAATAAAAGCCTGTCCAGGCAAGGATCGAGGCGCTCTCTCTCTCTCAGAGAGTGGCCGTGCCGTCCCTTTTTCTCCACAGGACTTCTGCAGTCTGTGTGAATCTGTTCATCACATCCACAGCACATGGACCCCGCGGGCCAGAGTCTGCATCATTTTCTAATCAATAAGTACAGATCTTAATATTTTAAAATAATTAAAATACAGAAATTATTGACTCAGAATATTATAAGAAAATTCACTATGTCAGTTTTACAGACTATTTTAAGAGAAATTAAGCTTTCTCTGTGCCATATACATAATAATTAAGTATAGCTTGATCTGTTACATATGCTTAAGTGAAAAATCAACTTTAGTGTAATTAATACCTTAACCACTGAGTGACTGACTTCTTTTATTAATATTTCTTGTATCTAAGTAAACACTCCTGTTTGTTCTCACAACTAACATAGGTAGATATTCCCCTAACAAACTTCAATATCTCTTTCCTTGTTTGTTCAATGAAGAGGCTACAGAACAACTAACCCCATTCTAAATTTGACACCAGGGACATCTAAACAAATGAAATTCTATGCCAATGAATAAATCCATGTGTTTCTACCCATGCAGACTACCACCCATCACAACACTTCTTTGTGGGCCTTTGGAGAAAGGAGCATGGCAATGCTCAGCCTTCTTTCTCAGAGTCATCTCTCGACAGGATAGAAAGTGTGGGCACACGCTCTTTCCCAGAGAGTTTCTCTGACAGCGGAACAGGAAGTTGAGTTGCTGCCAGAATATATTTTGCCCTTTGGAAAAAAATAGAAAAGAGAGAGGAGGTACCAGAAATGCAACCTTGAACAGCAATGGCTTTTCCCAGGGGTCATCTCAGCAAGATTCAAAGGGTGCCACATCCCACCTCACCAAAAGACTTAATATAAAACATCAGAGGGGCTTTTAGATGCCTCAGAAAAGAAGTAAATCCCAATTGTTTTCTCATTCTCTTATATTGTTGGGCCCCACTTCCTTAGCATAGAATTAGTTGCTGTCTTGCACAATGAAAGCCGCAATTATTGCAGCATTACAGGGTTTTTCCCCCTAGAGAATAAAATAGCAACTCCTCACTTTGACTGAGTCACCTACTTGAACTTTCTCATGGAAAGGAGAACTAACAACACTGAGTTCTTTACATGCTTATCTAATTTACTCTCACAACTACGTGGTTTGGCAAGTATCTCCATTTTATAGATGAGAAAATTAAGGTTCAGAGAGTTCTAGCAATCTGCTCAGTGCCCGCTGGCTGGCAAATGATAAAACTGGCCTAACCCACTGCCCAACCCTGACGACTCATAAGCTATAACTTGTAAACCATGATAAACCCTTATTCAGTAAAAGACTCATTTTGTTTCCTGGTGGGAGCTGAATTCATCCATTTTCCTTGTCATCTAAACATGTACTTTCTTCTTTCAAACTACTTCTCACTTGCATCCAAGTTTTTGAAGAAAAGTAAAGACAAGCAGACATTAGAGAATGCATTGTCCTTCCAATCTCTCACTTCATATCCCCCGTCACAGAGGGCATTTGTCCCTAGAAAGTCAGCCTATTGTAATAAAGAAAAAACTGAAACAGCATAGGGACTGGACTTTTGAAGCCACCGGTATGCTGTATGTGACATGAAACCTCAAAATAATCACTCATTAGCAGATAGCACGTCCACCTGTGGGGCTGAAAGAAGTACCATAAGCTGACCGATACACACATCAAGTCCTGCTTTCCCTGTGAAAGCAGGCTTCTCTGTTTTTAAATTCTTATTCTACTACTTTTAAGAAAGGCTTCTTTTCTCTCATGCATTTCTCCTCCCCCACTGTATCCCAGACAGTCCTAAGAATTCTAAATTGAGACTCATTCTCTGAGGAATATTTAGAATGCTCAGTTTTTGAAGACCACATCTGAGAGAAGGCACTGTCAGAATGAGATTCCATCCCCAATTTATAGGATACAAGAGCCAGAACATCTTAAGGCTAGCGAGTTTCATATTTTAATCACAAAGTATGGAAGTAATACTCATTTAAATATCCAAAAGCTCAACCTTTCCTTAATTCCACTACCAAGTTCGATTCAACCGAAGCCACTTCAGCAAATGAATTTATGACAGACAGATGGATGAAAAGACGTCGGTGGGGAGGAGGGGAGGGAGAGTGGTGGCGAGAAATAGAGACAACTGTGTTTGAACAACAATTAAAAATATATTTTAATATATATAAATGTATATTTATATATATAAAAATTATGCTCTGCAAGCAAAACTTGTCACTCCAGGAATAAACTTTCCTTCCCAGCAATACGACATAGCACTCCTCAAGAAATAAATATGTCCAGAGATTTCTTTTAATCCTCAACCAAGGACATATTTATTGACTCTAGAGAGAGATTAAGGAAGAGAGTGAAAGAAAGAAACATCGATGTGAAAGGAAAACATCAATCAGCTGTCTTCCATACCTGCCCAAATGAAGGCAGAGCTCACAACCTAGGTCTGTGCCTTTACCAGGGATCAAACATGCAGTCTTTTGGGGTACAGGACAACACTCCAACCACCTGAGCCACACCAGACAGGGCTGTCCAGAGACGTCTTAAGTACCCCCTTCCACAAGCTATTATTTTTTCATTCTTGAAGAAATATGTTATCGACATAGTAAAGCCGTGTAAACACTTACCTTGCTGTACGTAAATAACAAACTGTTTGTTAAAAATTATTTTCTTACATTCAGCTGTTGAGACTCTTGCTGGGCCTTGAGTATCTCCCCAGAGGACACTCCGTCTGCACTGCTCTGCTCCAGAAGCCTCTCCCTTCACCTTCAAACATTAATCATTGACTGGTTTTATTGATTTTCAGGAACCATCAGCTGTCATAAAAGGTATTATTACATTCACTCCAGGAAATAAATGGATTTGTACCAAAAGAAGTTAATTCACTACTAATACATCTCAAAACAGGTTTCTGAGTTTTTTAGTGTAGATAAGAAAGTTAGAAGACAAGGAGAAGTTAAAGTATAAAAACCTTCTGTTTATTCAACTATTTTTAGAGTATGAGTTCCATGATCTCAGAGAGAGTTTCATCCATATTCTGCAGCACCGCCCCAGCACTTAGCAGTGTTGGCACAGAAAACTCAATTGACTAATATTTGAGTAGATTCTCTTTCAAATATAGAGCACAGGATGCCATGTCTGAGCAATGACACACTTCATTGATAACCAGCCACTGGAGACATAGGAAATGACTCAGAAGGCACCACCAAAGACACACTCTGCAGCTGCTGCTGAGATCCTAGGGTACCCTTCAAAGTCTGCAAGAAGCAGTCCAAAGTAGCTTTCACCCAAAACCCAAACCAAGTCCTTTCTGGAGAAGAAACTGGTCCATGACATGACCACAGTCTGTCCTGCAAGCTGGGCTCAGGCCAGAACAGAAGTTGCTCAGCAATGCCCCGCCCCCCACCCCCTGCCTTAGAGCCTGTCTGATTACAAGTGATGCTCACTCTGACACAAATCAGCTCTGGTCCCTTGCCCCCCGCTGTGTGCTGGTTCGAGGCACAGGTTGTTGTCCTGACCTAGTCAATCATGTAAAGTAATTTCCCGATCCTGGTAACATTGATGTACTAGCACCCAGGACTACCCTGCACTTCACCTCACATAACTCTTTGGCACCTGCCAAGCTGTGCACGGATCCATTTCATCTTGCAACCGCCCGAGACATGCCTTCTCTGCAAGGTTCTCTTTATAAACTCTGTGAACGACCAGACTGGACAGCCCCTGTCTGCAGTCTTTCCCAGCCTCTGCTCACAGGGCCAGACTTTCAGTCTCAGAACTTTTCCCTGGCTCTGTGTGTACTAATAGCGGTCTCCTCACAATTCTGAGAATGGGTTTACCTAAGAGCAAGTTATTTTTTCCCACTCAAAATGAGATTTCCAAGTAAGCGACAAAAGCCAATAGCTCCAGATTTCTTAAGTCAAGGCCTCTTGTAGAATGATTTCTGAGTCGCACCCCTCAGTCACTTTGGGAGTCCACACTGAAGATGAGAATCAATGTTATTTTTGTATCAAATATGTCACTTTATCAGCGTTTCTGTTGACCCTCTGATACTCGTTTCTGGGTTTCTCCTCAGCTGTTGTGCGTTTTCCATTTGTCTGGAGGTGTGCATCAAGCACAATGAAAGCACAAGAGCACAGCCCACTGTCTAGAAAGGGTTCGTGATTGCTCTGAGCCTCATTTAGCTTGGGGATCCTGAGAGTGAAATCATTTCATCACATGCCAGCGGTCAACACACTTGGTGGACCGGCAGATCCAGGAAGGATCTTTCTTCCTACATCTTACTGCCAACAAACTATGTTTACGGAAATGAAGGCAGTAAGGCCAAGCAGTTCTCAAATTCTTAACATCTCTGTCTTCCCATTTGCCGAATAAAATGACCTTGTTCCATAAAATCAAATAGCTTCCACCAAAGTGTTTCACATTCTGGAATCACTGACAAGCATCGCATGGCATCCCTCTAAAGCATGGGTGGCAAACACAAGGCCCGCAGGCTGAACCCGGCCCTTCACCTTATTTTATCCGGCCCGGCACCTTGTTTCTACCTGGCGGCAGCACCGAGCTCTCGCTTAACTGTTAAGGAGTAGTTGCATTTATACAGTCCTGAAATTACATTCGGCCCTTTGAAGGCAACCGCGAGGCTGATGTGGCCCCCAATGAAAATGAGTTTGACACTCTTACTCTAAAATGAGTTTGCTTTTTGTATGGAAACTTTTTAATGTGTATGTAAAAAGTGCTTTTAAATCAATAAAGTTTTTAAGTGTATACATGTATCACTCACTTTTAGGCATTATTTTTCAGCAATATTATACAACTATGTGGCATATTGGAAAATTGGTTTAAAAATATGGTTTTTTGTTTAGCCTTTCCAACGTGTTCATGAAGTAGAGTCCATGTTACAGATAGGAAACAGAGGCACTAAGATGCATGCCTTGTTCTGCCCAAATCATGCAGCCTGTGCTTACAGAATCAGGACTCTACCTGTGGTCTGTCTGATTCAAAGCCCAATTTACCAATCACAGTTATAGAATCTGCCCAATTATTTCCCTTCCATCTCCATGTAAGTAATAAAAAATCCATAGGCAGAAATCCCTCTGAGTGAGCCCATTCCAGATGCAAGATGGCCACGTTCCTAAAATGGACTTTCAAGTCAGAGAATCAGATTGATTAACAAGGTAGCAAGCTTCTGAGAGCTGTATTTCATCATTCATATATTCTTCCGGATTAAATCCAAAGATTAAGAGCATGCACTGCTTTTGAGGAATCCATTTTAATGGTAGTTCTATAGTTTAATACTGACTCAGTATTAATAGGAATAATAAGGAAATTTAATTGATAAAAATTACTGGTTCCTTTTATCTGAGCAAAAGAGATAAATAATTTATATCATGGAAACAAGTGAACAATTGAAAGGACTTGGGCAAATACTTCTGACTAACAGCTTCATGGTGTTAAAGACATTTTAGCACTTTGTCAAAGTAATGTTTTAACCATTCTTCCAACACTAGCCCCAGAAAAATCTATAAGTAATGTTTAATTTATGGGCAATGTTAGTTAGTGAAAAATAAAATTTGGATAGTCTCCCAGGAAAAAAATCTTTATGAAAATGTGGAATTATTCTTAAAATTCAAAGTATGTTACATTTCTAATATTTTTATTCTTTAAAACTCAAAGTAAACAGAATCCACGAATGCTAAACTTTCCATTTCTATGTGTTTGCATATTTATTTCTGTGCTACATATCACGTATTTTGAGAACATTTACCACGAGTCTATCAACACTCAAACTTCACCTAACAGAAGTGTATAATATTTTTAGTAACATTTAATATCTGTCTTGATCTTGTTAACACTTTTCGTACTGCTCACAAGTTTCTTCCTGTTTTGCGCGCCATCTGTTAAGGACCGCATCACGAGATGATTTCATTAACGTGCAGTTTGCCCAAAAAACCTGTGGTCCCTGGCGTATGTCTTAGAGATTTCTACGCAGTACGAAATGTGTTAAGTTAATACTGGCAGAAACTATGTCTTCTATTGGCACTCAGAAAATACTTTTTAGAACTGAATTCTTTTCAGTTACAGGCATTTGATCCATTCATTCCAAATAGTCAGAATTACATTCAGGTGCAACAAAGGCAGATCGGAACCCACACAGGTGAATGATCTTGCACCTCCTCAAACCAATATTTTACATCTTTTGTTTCATACTCATTCAGTGGAATGCAGTGAAACTAATTTTGTGTTAGTGAACATTTTAGGCTGAAGCAGAATTTTCCCTAATTACTTTCAGTGTCCAGAACAGTGTCCATTTTCTGATAAATTTAAGCAAAACACCTCTGACTTTTATGTAGCTCTTATACTTGTCTCTGGTTTTGTGTGAGATTATGTTTTTGTGTTGCTGTTATTTTGGGGGAGTTGGGAGTAATTTTCCAAACCAGAACTCATTAAAGGATTGTTAAATGATGAGACTTAGGGAACAAAATAAATTGCTAGAACCATACAAAATGCTGTTGCAAAATCTTAGCTGACAGCCACCTAAAAATATTCAAAAAAGATATTTAGAGCTTAATAAAGGGGTTCTCCCTTTACTATCTATTTAAACAAAAGTGGACCCAGTTTACGCTTACTTATTTCAGGAATATTTTAACTCTATTTATAGGTTGTTGCTCCAAGCAACTGCCCAGTAGGCAAGATCCTTAATCTGGCTCTAGTTATCCATATAATGAAACTGCCAGGGAATCCTATGAATGGAATAGTTAGTAAATATCCACATCATCAGCCATATATTACGCAAATGCCTTCCAGAGCTTTTGAAACCTGGAGAGTTTATTAAACCTAGGCCTTACACCATGAGATCCTAGTTCCGCAGGTCTGGGATGCATCCCAGGAATCAAAGCAATCTGGGTTCCTGAACCAGATGACCACATGGACCCTTCTGTAAGAAACACTAACTTAGGGATTCTGTGCTTTATCTGCCAGTAAATATTCTTTAGAAAGGCCTGTACGTGGGTTTAATTTTACCCCAACACTCAGGGCTCAGTTCTGGAGGAGCGTCTCAGACAATGGTGCAGCTGGTTTGGTGTTGTGCATGCCCACTGTGTGTGGATGCACACTGCAAATGGCAGGCACAAATAGGCTGATGTCCCTCATACATTTTTCTCACAGTCTGCTGAACTTTTGCTTTGACCTCAGATTTCCCTTAAATTCCAAGAAATTACAATAATCTTGTTGATTTTCTGAGACCTAGACCTGTCCCTCTCACCAGATTTCATCAACATGAGTCTTTGCTCATATTCATTTTACTGCTCAGACCATTGCATCATCATTGGCTTCCGCCTCCACTATCCCCCTAAAGCTGTACCCACCACGGTGAACAGCAACCTGGTCATGATAATCAGAGACACTCTCCAGTCTGCACTTTACAGACCTCTCATGACCTTTGACACTATCAGCAGCTCTTCCTGAATCTCCCTTTACCCTTGATTTCCTTGCCAATAACCTCTCCTGGTTTTACTTCTACATCTCTGCCAGTGCCCTCCCAGTCATATGTGTGGTCTCATCAGATGCCCTGTCATCCACTCTAGGAAGGCTGGATCTGCCCCAATCTACAGGCCGAAGTCTCAAGTTTCTCTCTCCAGTCCCGATCTCTCCCTCAGTTTGGGCTCCAGTCTATTATATCCAACCACCTATTGCCACAGGTCTACCTACATGTCCCACATGCACAACAAAATTAACACATCCAACATTAACCTTAATGTCTTAATTCCTCCCAAATTGATCATCCTGGGACACTGCTACTCCATGTAAGCCCTGGCAGTCATCAAGGCTTAGCCAGAGAGTGTGCTGTGATTGATTAGTAATTCCTGTCATGGGAACAAATAGAAGACTAGCAATGCATAGGCCTGGGATTCCCGCTCCTGGCCTAGGACATCTGAGACTTAGCCATTAGGAGCTCAAAAAACATCAATTTCCTTTCTGCTTTCAAGTTTGTCACTAGACACCAAAACATTGGGTTTGGCTCTGAAAATGTTGTCCTTAAGAAGTATTTCCTGACAAGAAAATAGCTTTTTCAAAAAATAGTGATAAAACAGCTGGATATTCATGTGCAAAAGAATGAAGTTAGACTCCTACTGCATAGCATTCATAAATATTAACTTGAAATGGATCCAAGATCTCAATGTAAGCACTAAAACTATAAAACTCTCAGAAAAAAAAGGAGTAAAACTACATGATGGTGGACTTGGCAATGGTTTCTTAGCTATAATCTCAAAATGACAAATAGCAATAGACAAAAAACAAACTGTACTTCATCAAAATTAAGAACTTTTGTGTAATACATTAAAAAGATCATATACCATGATCAAGTAGCATTTATTCCTGGATGCAAGGTTGTTACAATACTTACAAATCAATTAATGCAATATACCTCATAAACAAAATAAAGAATAAAAATCATATCAATATGTGCAGAAAAAATATTTAACAAAATCCAGCATCTATTTATGATAAAAACCCTCAGCAAAGTGGAAATAGAAAAAACAAACCTCATAAAAATAAAGGGCATATATGACAAACTCACAGCTAACATATTCAATGGGAAAAAGCTAAAAGTATTTTTATTTAGTTCAGAAACAAGACAAGGTTGGCCACTTTTGCTGCTTTTATTCTACAAAGTATTGGAAATCCTAGCCACAGCAATCAGTTAAGAAAAAGAAATAAAAGTCATCCAAATTGGAAAGGAAGAAGTAAAATGGTCATTATTTTCAGATGACATGATACTATAGAGAGAAAACCCTAAGGAATCCATTAAAATCTGCTAGCACTAATAAATGAATTCAGGATACAAAATTAATGTTAAGAAATTGGTTGCATTTTTATACACCAATACTGAACTATCAGAAAGAGAAACTAAGAAAACAATCCCATTTCCAATGGCATTCAAAAAAACCCCAAAAAACCTAGGAATAAATTTAACCAAGAAGGTAAAAGACTCATAAAATTATAAGACATTGAAGAAAGAAATTGAAGAAAATACAAATAAATGGAAGTATATACTGTGCTCGTGGATAGAAAGAACTAACATAACTAAAATGTCCATACTACCTAAAGCAACCTATAGATTCAACGAAATATCTTTCAAAATACCAATGAAATTTTCCACAGAACTAGAACAAAAAAATCCTATAATTTATATTGAACCACAAAAGACCCCAAATAGCCACAGCAATCTTAAGAAAAAAGAACAAAGTTGGAGGTATCATGGTACCTGACATCAAACTATACTACAACACTATAGTAATCAAAACATCCTGGTACTGTCCTAAAAATAGACACATAAATCAATGGAAACAGAATAGAGAGCCCAGAAATCAACCCACGCTGATATGGCCCATTAATATATGACAAAAGAAGCAAGAACACACAATGGGGTAAAGACAGTCTATTCAATAAATGATGTTGGGAAAACTGGAAAGATTCATGCAAAAAAATGAAACTAGACTACCTTTTTTCACCATATGCAAGAATAAACTCAAAATGGATTAATTACTTAAATGTAAGACTCAAAGCCATAAAACTCCTAGAGCAAAACAGGCAGTAAACCCTCTGACATTTCCCTTAGTAATATTTTTTCCAATATGTCTCCTTGGGCAAGGGAAACAAAAGAAAAAAACAAACAAATCAGACTACATCAAACTAAAAAGGTTTTGCACAACAAAGAATACCATCAACAAAATGAAAAGACAACCTACTGAATGGGAGAAGATAGTCACCAATGGTACATCCAATAAGGAGTTAGTAACCAAAATTTATAAAGAACTCATACAATGCAACACAAAAAAACAAAGACAATCCAGTTTAAAAATGGGCAGGGAACCTGATAGACACTTCTTCAAAGAGGACATACAGGTGGCTGACAGACATATGAAAAAGATGCTCAACATCGCTAATTATCAGAGAAATGCAAATTAAAACCACACTGAGACATTACCCCACACCTGTTAGAATGGCTATCATCAATAAATCAACAAACAAGTGTTGGTGAGGATGTGGAGAATAAAGAATGCTCATGCATTGTTGGTGGAATTACAAATTGGTGCGGCCACTTTGGTAAACAGTATGGAGGTTCTCAAAAAATTAAAAATGAAACTACTTTATGACCCAGAAATTTCAGTTTTGGGTATACATTTGAAAAAATCCATAAATCCATCATTCAAAAAGACATATGCACTTATATGTTACTTATAATAGGCAAGATATGGAAGCAAGCTAAGTACTCATCAATAGACAAGCAGATAAAGAAGATGTGGTACATATATAACATGGAATATGACTCAGCCATAAAAAGAATGAAATCTTATCACTTGCAACAACATGGGTGAACCTAAAGGGCATTATGCTAAATGAAATAAGTCAGAGAAAGACAAATACCATGTGATTTCACTTATATGTAGAATATAAAGGACAAAATAAACAAACAAAACAGAAACAGGATCATCAATACAGAAAACAAACTGATAGTTGCCAGATGGGAGGGAAGTTGGGGGCTTAGTGAAAAATGGGAAAGGATTAAGAAGTACTAATTGGTAGTTACAAGGTTCACGGGGACGTAAAGCACAGCATAGGGAATATTATGATACCTATGCATGCTGTATGGTGCCAGATGGATGCTAGAATTATCAGGGGGGTCACTTCAAAAATTATATAAGTGTCTAACTACTATACCATATACCTGAAACTAATGTAAAATAATATTAAGTATTAACTATAATTGAAAAATAAAATGAGTTTTTTTGCTGTCACAATAAAAAAGATGAAAAGACAACACACAGATACTGCGAATCACATATCTGAGAAGAGAATTGTATCTAGAATATATAAAGAAATCTTTATATATAGAATATATAAAGAAATGTCCATGATAAATAATAGACAAATCCCAATGAAAGATGGACAAATGATCTGAACACACATTTTTAAAATAAGGTATACAAATAACTAACAAACACATAAAAAGATACTTAACATCATTAGGCATAAGCAAAATGCAAATCAAAATCACATTAAGGTGTGACTTCACACCTATTAAGATACACCCACTAGGGTAGCCATAATAAAAAATATAGTAACAAGTATTGGAAAAGATATAGAGGATTCAGAATCCTTAAACACTTCTGATGGGAATGTGAAATGGTTCAACCACTTTGGAAAACAGTCTGGAAATTTCCTCAAAAACTTAAACATAGTTGCTATTTGACCCAGCAATTTCACTTCTAAGTATACACCCATGAAAACATATTTCTGCACAAAAACTTGTGCATGAATGTTCATGACAGCATTGTTCATGATAGACAAAAATGAAAACAACCTAAACGTTCATCAAATGATGAATGAATAAGATGTGATATATTCGTACAATATAATATTTGTCAGCCATAAAAAGGCATAAAGTACTGGTACATGCTATAACACTAATGAACACTGAAAACATTAAGCAAGGTAAAAGCCACACGGAAAAGACCAAATACTATGTGATTCTGTTCACATGAAACATCTAGAATAAGCAAGTTCATAGAGACAGGAAGTGGATTAATGGCTGCCTGGGGTCAGAGAATGTGGTTTGTGGGTGGTAGCTAAAGAATATGGTGTATCTTTTTGGGGTGAAGAAAAACAATGTTCTAAAATTGTTTGCAGTGATGGTTGCCCAACTCTGTGGTCACACTAAAAAACTAATTCACTTTAAATGCATAAATGTTATGGTATGTGAATTTCATCTCAATAAAGCTGTTACCAACCCAAAAGGAAGATATATTTCCTACAGCCGATCCCACCCTGATATGAATACACAAGACAGAAGCTAAACATTTTCAGTCACTTCAATCCACTCACTTCAGAGCACATCATTTTTGTTCCATTAACATGGATGTTTCAAGGATTTTTAATCATTTGATTTCATTTAAACACGTTCATTTTTACTTACTATTTGATCTCTCTTTTGTGTTTTGTCTTTTAAAGTGTGAATTAGAACATTTCAGTACATGAAGATTATCTCTGCCCCGAGCAGAGAAGGATGGAGGAAATAATGGGGCCGGAGCGCCCTTCGGTCTCCCACCTGGTGTTTCAGCTCAGGAAGGGCAGCACCCGATGAGCTCTTTCACCGCACTGCCCGCTCCGAAAGGAAGACTAGTTTTCTACATGACGAAGCGTAGCAACCGGAGAGACGGGGGCCAAATTTTACTTCCTTAGGTCTTTGCACTCAGGATAATGTTAAGCCTAGTCCCAGTAACAATCCAGGAATTGCTGGACAACTCCTGTTATCTTAAGCCTGAATTCCCCCCTTGCTACATGAGAAAACACAGACACTGGAGTTTCCCGTCTGTGATCCCCTCAATTCCACTGCCTGCACCTGTCCTCAGGAGAGCCCACCATGCCCAGGAAGGCGAAGGGAGGTCCGGTGTCCCAGTGACTGACCAATGTCTCAGAAAGGCAGATCCCAGAGGGACTCTTTTGGGGTCTTTTATTTGGGGAAGGGGGTTACTTCCTGATCTTCCCAATTCTGCTCCCTAAGCACGAGTTAAACAAGGGGAATTGCCTAGAACCAGGATTATACACAAACGAATTTACATGACAGGTGGATTTACTTTCTCTGAATTACCACTATATAAAAGAAAACCAAGAGCAGTTAACAACACAGGATTTCACTAAAAGTTAACCGAAATCCATTACTCTTTTCAATCCCCTGAAAGAGTGTTCCGAATACAAATAATAAATTTGTAGTATCAGAGCTCTCAACCCTGGCTGCACGAATCAAAGGGATTATGATTTGATTGGTCTTTGGCAAAACCTGACAATAACGTTTTTAAAGTTCTCCTCACGGCCAAGAGCTGAGGTTGAGAACCTCCGGGTTAATGTGGACCCTTTGCCAGGCACTCCCCATAGTATCTCATTTCATCTTCACAACAACCCTGTGATGTAGGTATTATTAGTATTATCCTACATATAAGGAAATCGAGGAACAAAGAAGATAAAAATAGATTTTTCAAGGTTTGAATCTAGGCCCGAATTTTTTTAAAAAGCAAAGCACTTAACAGCTCCCCTCAGCTGAGCTCCAGTGGGAGCATTCCGACCACGTCCTGTGCACCACGCTACTTACCCACAAGGGGCAGCGATCAGACAGGGGTGGCTCAAGTCCCATAAGCAGATCGATCAGCTCACAGATCCACAGCCACAACATCAAACTTCCACCCCAATAACATTCCCACCAGCCGTCCCTCCCATTACACTTTTTTCGACAGTTCCATCATGGGGAATCCTGTCCCAACTAATAAACCTGCCCAGGGATTATTTCCATGAACAGAAAACACCAACCACTTGGTTCCAGGGGCAAATCTCCTCTCCAGCTGATACCCTCTTCGATTTCCTCCTGACCTCCTTCGTTATCAAGCAATAGTATCACTTGGCTGACGAAGATCCGGTCACTCTCTTTCAGCTGGTCTGGAGGAGCTAATGAGGAAGTGGTTAGCTGTATTTTAGTTCAACTCAGAGCTAACGAGGAAGTGGTTAGCTCAGCTCAGACAAGCCGGACTAATGACCAATTTTATTCAAAGTGTTGCAAATGACACCAAGTGCACCTTGCCCCCAGCAGTAACTGAATTATTCCAGATTCAGTGAGTTTTCTAAAATGTACCATTCCCTTGATGGAACATTCTGTCTATTGCTGGGGTATTATGTGGGTAATACATCGGTGGGGTATTATGGGGTAATACATCGATGCTGAATTGTTGACATTTGCTCTGGAATTTAACATTCATTGGTCTATAGGGACCTTAAACCTTGAACATTAATTTTCTTCTGTCTTTGAAATACAGAGCTCTTTTGTCCTTTTCTTTTTTGGTCATGAAGCAAAGGAATGTAGGGAGAATTACCAGGGAGCCCAGTCACTTCTCCCATCTTCATTCAGATCCCTAGTAAATCACCTGCTGTTCTTTAACGCAGAGTGTTAGAAAAAATAGACTTTGGAGACTGGAAAATTGGGACAGCGCTTTTCTTTGACTTCTGTATGCCCCACCAACATAGATTTGGAAATCTTTGACTAGACCTTCAATATTACTCCCCTACTCTGTGCTCATAATTGCAATAGCCTAATCAAGGTGTGAAAAACAGATAGGATAGGAATCTTTGTCAGGGAGCCCTGAACTCTGTCAGAAAAAAAATGCTACCAAGATACTAAATTGAAGGTGGAAACTGGAGATCACAACATTTCCATTAATTACTTTTTCTGAAGAGCCTTTGAACTCCACCCTACCTGCCTTAAGAGTAGTTTCCCTGTGCCTCCCGGCCACGTTCAGAACAAAAACAAACAGCAATCCATGCTGTTGCAAAAGGTATAAGCTCCTTCTTCCTTTCTGCTGCATAGAATTCCATTGTGTAAACGTATCATAGTTTCTTGATCCATTCATTTGTAGATGGGCACTTAGGTTGTTTCCAGCACTTGGCTATTGTGAATTGTGCTGCTATGAACATTGGAGTGCAAAGGTTCTTTTGAATTGGTTTGTCACAAATACCTTATGATCTCACCTTTAACCGGATCATAACCAACAAAAGCAGAAAGCAAGCAAAACATAATCAAAGACACTGAAATTAAGAACAGTCTAACAATAGACAGGGGAGAGGGGGGAGGGGACAATGGGGAGAAGAGTTTTTAGGAATCACTGTAGAGGACACATGGACAGAACTAAGGGGGAGGAGGGAGGTTGGGGGGGTGGGACGGGAGGGGAAGGGAGGGGGGAGGGGAGAGGCTGCAAATAACTGTAATTAAACAAAAAAAT
>PVJI01025868.1:0-19771 GCA_004026765.1 Micronycteris hirsuta
AGGCAGTGAGGGACAAATACCATATGATCTCACCTTTAACCGGATCATAACCAACAAAAGCAGAAAGCAAGCAAAACATAACCAGAGACACTGAAATTAAGAACAGTCTAACAATAGACAGGGGAGAGGGGGGAGGGGACAATGGGGAGAAGAGTTTTCAGGAATCACTGTAGAGGACACATGGACAGAACTAAGAGGGGGGAGGGAGGCTGGGAGGGTGGGACGGGAGGGGAAGGGAGGGGGAGGGGAGAGGCTGCAAATAAATGTAATTAAACAAAAAAAATAATAAAAAATTTTTTTTAATTAATTTGCTGTAAAATTGACTTTTTTTATGTACACTTCTATGAATTTTAACACAAGTATATACTGTGCAACTACCGCCAAAATCAAGATGCAGGACAGTAACAAAACTACAAAAAAAAACTCCTGCATACAATCTTTTTATAATTACATCCTCTCCCATCCCTAACCCTTGGCAACCATTGATCTAATTTCCATCACTATATTTTTGTCTAGTCAACAGTATTTTAAATAGAATTATACAGTATGTGACCTTTTGAGATTGCATTCACTGGGCAAACTGCTTTGAAATCTATGCAAGCTGTCTTAGGTATCAATGGTTTGCTCTTTTTATTGCAGAGAAGTCTTGCATTGTATGTATTTACCAAAGTTTGTGTATACATTCACCTGTGGAAGAACATTTGGATTGTTTCTACTTTGGGAAGATTATCAATAGATCTGCTAAAAAACTCATAAATAGTTTATTTGTGAACATATACTTTTACTTCTCTAAGATAAAAACCTACCAAAAGATTGAAAGGTTATATATATGTATATTTAACTTTATAAGAAACCACTGAACTGTTTCCCCAAGTGGCTATATCACTTTCTATCAGCAGTGCTTGAAAATTCCAGTTACTCTACATTCTCACTAGTATTTTTAATATTATAATTTAAATATATACAGTTTTAATTATAAATATAATTGTAAATATATAATAATATGTAATAATATAATTAAAATATAATTTATAATATAATCAGTACATTTAATTGTAGTCCAATAGATGTATAGTAGTATCTCATCTTGGGCTTAATTTACATTTATTTAATGGCTAATAATACTGAACATTTTCTTCATGTGTTTATTTGCCTTCTGTATATGTCTTTGGTGAACTGGCTGTTCAAGTTTTCACCAATTTTAAAATTTACCATTGTTGAATTTTGACAGTTCTTTATATATTCAGACTATAACTTCTTCAATGAATATGTCACTTGTAACTATTATATTCCAGGTTATAGTTTTAATTTTTATTCTTCCCAATGTCTTTTTTCTTTTCTTTTAAAAAATTTTATATATATTTTTTATTGTTCAGTTACAGTTGTCCCTCCTTTTTCCCCATTGCTCTCCCCTGCTCCATCACCCCCCACTCCCACAGTCAATCATCCTCCATTGCCCATGCCCATGAGTCCTCTATTCCTGTTTCTTGGCTTGCCCCTTCACCTTCTTTCTCCCAGTATACCCCTCTCACCTTCCCTCTGGTCACTGTAAGTTTGTTCTTTCTTCACAATGTCTTTTACAGAGCAAAATATTCAATATCTCATTTTTCCATTTTAGGAACACTATCTTTCAGTGTCATGCCTAAAAATTTTCTGCCTAACAACAGATCAGAAAGCTTTCTTCTAAATGTTTCTAATTTTACACACAGATCTATGATCTACTTTGAGCTCATAAGTAGAGGTGAAGTTTAGGTTTTTACATATGAATGTTCCATTGTTCCAGCACCTTTTGTTGAAAAGACTAGGCTTGCTTAAAGAATTACTTTTACAACTCTAAAAAAAAAAAATTAGCATACTTGTATAGATCTATTACTGGACTATATTCCATTCATAGATTTCATTCGTAGTAAGCCTTAAAATTAGGTAGAGGAATCATTCCAAGTTTATTCTTTTTTTATTGTTTTTGTAAATTCTAGATTCTTTGCCTTTTCATTAACAATTTTAGAATAAGATTTTTATATCTACAAAAAAAATCATACTGGATTTTCTAATGGAATTGTGTTAAATCTCTAGATCAGTTAGGGAAGACCTGACATATTTACTTTGGGTTAGAAGACTGTTGATATGTTGAATTTTCTAATCCATGAACATAGTACATACCTCTATTTGTTTAGTTCATCTTTATTTCATCAGTTTTTGTAATTTTTGGCATATAGATCTTATGGATATTTTGTCAGATTTACACCCAGATATTTAATTTTGTGGCAGCTATTGTAGATAACTTTTAAATGTATGTTTCCTTTTTCATTGAGAGCACCTAGAATTATTATTGATTTTTGTGGTGTTCTCACATCCTGTGTCTTTGCTGAACCCCCTTACTATTTCTGGAAATATTTTAGATATCCCCTGGGATTTTTTACATAGGTAAAACATATCATCTGTGAGAAGATGAGTTTTATTTCTTCCTTTTCAATATGGATACTTTTTGTTTCTTTTACTTGCCTGATCATTCTGGCTAGGATTTTCATTATGAGGTTGAAGCTTAGAGTATTTTGAGTTCTTCTTTTAATATAAGCACTTAATGCTATAAACTTTCATTTAAGTACTGCTTTAGCTACAACTCACAAATTTTATAATGCTATGTTTTTATTTTTGTTTAGTTTGAGATATATTCCAATTTCCTTTGCAATTTTCTTTTTGAGCCCATGGCTTATTTAGAAGGGCAATGCTTAATTTCCAAGTCTTTAGATCTTTCTCTTCTTTCTTTTTCTTATTGGTTTCTAGTATAATATATTATGCTCACATTATGGTAATTCATTTTATATTAACACTGAATTATTTTGTATGATTTCAATTATTTTAAATGTGCCATGGTTTGTTTTATGATCCAGGATATGACATCTCTTGGGTAAGCTCCATGTAAGAATGTTATTCTGTTATTTTTTGATGGTGGATTCTATAAATACCAATTAGATTTCAGTTAATTAATGGTGTTGTCCACTTCTATATGCTCACTGATTTTCTGTATACTAGTCTTATCAATTACTATAGAGGAGTGTTGAAGTCTGCAAACATAATTGTGGATTTTTCTATTTCTTCTTTTATTTCTGTTTTTGCTTTATGAATTTTGAAGCTTTTTTGCTAGGTGGATCCATCATGTGATGCAGTTCAGTGTACTGCACATAGTTTTCAGTGACATAACAAGATTTATATGGCTGCAGCCTCCTGGGTAAGAAGAGAAAAGAGGGAGAAAAGCCAAAGTTAATAGGATAAAGGTGGGGAACAGATCACAAATATACTTATATGCCAGTAAGAGTTAGTTGGTGGACAATGGGGAGTAATTGGAAAAACTTAAGCAGAAAACATCATAATCAAATGGCTCATTCTTTCATAAGTATAATTTGGGGAACATGGTGGATAAAGTGCAGGATTCCTTAGAAGGAAATGCAAACTCAAAACAAACAACCAAAATAGTTAAATTCTAACTGATGAACTTGAAAATCCAAAAATAGTAAGATTAGAAGGAATGTTATTTATTACCATATTTTTCGGACTAGAAGACACACCTAGGTTTTAGAGGAGGAAAACAGGAAAAAAATTTTGAAGCAAAAAATGTGGTAAAATATTTAATAACATAAATAACATAATATTTCACCAATGCGAGCCAGGCAAGCTACATTTGGACTATAAGACGCACCCCTGTTTTCCTCCCAAACCTGGGGTGGGGAGGAATGCATCTTACAGTCTGAAAAATATGATAATTTAGGTCAGAAAAGCATTAAAAAAGAAATGGCCATTGTACACAGCAATCCTGAGGCCTTCTACCGTTTTCTCAGTTGTGGGTAGAAAGGGGAGAGAAAATTATTTTCTATTTAGCACTTCGGTGTTTTCATTTCAGACTTAACATTAAAAGTTTAATGTAAAATCCAATTTGCCAATTTGCTGCCTGTCCCTACGAATGGCTATAAATAATAAATAATGCATATTGTTTAATGAGAAAAATCATAGTCAAGATAAATTGAAAACATTTAATAGGATACCTTTACAAAAGGTCATTGCCCTTTCTAAATATTTTTTGATGATTTGTTCTTCCTAGGAAGGTTGTTTTTAAATGAACATACTTAGCATACAATTACTCTAGCAGCTTAAGAATATCTAAGTATACTTTGATAGGAATCCAAAGCTATCTTCAAAAATGCTTAGCAATGGGCATAATGATGGTCTACTTCTTATGTATTTAAAAAGGTCTACAAATAAGAGTAATAAACAATTATTTTTCATTACAAAAATATATATAAAGCAGTGTCCTAGGAGGATGACAAAACAAAAAACAAAAACCGGTTGCTACATCAAAGGAACACTGAAAAGTATTTGAAAAGGAAGTGTAAGTTCGCAAAGGTGTGGGCAAAGCCCAGGGAAACTTACAAGGAATGGTGAGGCCCACCAACACTAGCAATAGCAGGGAACTCACTCTTTGACCTGAAGGGGAAGGGAAAGAAGTGTTTTCCAAAGGGTACCGTAAGAGTAGCTGTAGTTGAAGAAGAAAATACCCTTTACCCTCACTTAGCAAGGTTTTACCTCACCTTCCTCTCACTCTTTACCACCTGCAATTGGCCAGACCCAACAGAATGTGATTTGATTTTAAAAAGGTGAGGTTTCTGGGGCCCAGAATAGGGCAGATAATAGTAGAGAGTGAATTGAGGATGGTATAGGGGACAACTGAAAGCATTAATAGGTACATGATATAAAAAATTTATATTGGGCATGCCATAATTGAAATGATTCAATCTCTAATCCCAATCTATCACACACAGACATGCACACACTCACACATGTACTCACTGGTTCTACTCATTAAGGAGCTATTTTTGGGCACAGAGACATATGAAAAGATACTCAGCATCACTAGCCATCAGAGAGATGCAAATTAAAATCACACTGAGATACTACTTCACAATGGTCAGAATGGCCATCATAACCAAATCAACAAACAACAAGTGCTGACGAGGTTGTGGAGAAAAGGGAACCCTGGTGCACTGTCAGTAAGAATGCAGACTGGTGAAGCCACTGTGCAAAACAATATGGAATTTCCTCAGAAAACTACAAATGAACCGCCTTTTGACCAGGCAATTCCACTGCTGGGACTATACCCTAAGAATCCTGAAACACCAATTCAAAAGAACCTATGCACCCCAGTGTTCATAGCAGCACAGTTCACAATAGCTAAGTGCTGGAAGTAAATGCCCTAAGTGCCCATCAGTAAATAAATGGATCAAAAAACTATGGTACATTTACACAACAGAATACTACACAGCAGAAAGAAAGAAGCAACTTCTACCCTTCATGACGCATGTATAGAATTGGAGAGTAGTATGCTAAATGAAATAAGCCAGGAAGTGAAAGACAAATACCATATGACCTCACCTATAAGAGGAACAAAACAAACAGGCAAGCAAAAGAGAATCAGAGACATGGAGATTAAGAACAAACTGACAGTAACCAGAGGTGAGGGAGAGGGGATAATGGGGAAAGAAGGAGAAAGGTGGTCAAGGAACATGTATAAAGGACCCATGGACAAAGACAACATGGGTGGGGAAGATTGAAGGTTTGGGGTGGGGGTGGGTAGGGCAGGGGAGAGTAATGGGGGGAAAGTGGAGACAACTGTAATTGAACAACTTTAAAAAATACACAAGTTGAAAAAAAATAAGCAATTGCTAGGTCTCACAGGTATAATTTCTAACACTAAAATTTAAGCCTTTGATTTTTCTAGTGCTAGTTGAAAGACTGATGTTGCATATTAGAATTTCAAGCCCAGATGTTTCATTGTGTGGAGAAATTGTTTACTTTCTAATATAGTACAAGAACTATACTTGCATGATGCTCATCATCTTAACCATTTGGGCTTGAAGTTGGGACCACAAATGATCAAGCAACAAGTCTAAAGAACTGAAGTACAATTGTAACTGATCATGCCACTCTGAAAAGTAGCTAAATATCTCAATGATTTAAAGTACTTCAGGTTTTAAGTGGTTCATTCAATAGGCACACCGAGATAATTCTGAGTCCTTGTCTTTTTTATCATCACTTGATCACAATTCCTCTAATGAGATGAAGAGCTTCTTCACAGTGAAATAGGGACTCAAGCACACTTAAAGCAATTGAATTATGTTTCTTTTGTACAGGTGCTTCACAGATTCCCTACCTTTTTTCTTTTTTTTTACTTTTTTTTACTATATTTTATTGATTACGCTGTTACAGTTGCCCCACTTCCACCCTTCTTTCCCCCACCCCCTTACCCCCCTTTCCCCTCCCTTTAGTTTTGTCCATAGGTCATACACATAAGTCCTTTTGCTCCTGCACTTCCTATACTGTTCTTAACCTCCCCCTGTCTGTTGTCTACCTCCCATTTATGCTACTTGTTCTGTGCCCCATTCTCACCCTCTCCCCCTACCACTCCCCTGTTGATATTCCTCCATACCTCACATAACTCCCTTCAACATTTCATACAATAAAGGTTGGGTGGTGATGAACTTCTTGAACTTGACCTTATCTGTGAAGCACTTTCTCTTCCCTTCCATTCTAAATGAAATCTTTGCTGGATAGAGTATTCTTGGATGTAGGTCCTTGCCTTTCATGACTTGGAACACCTCTGTCCAGCCCCTTCTTGCCTGCAAGGTCTCCTTTGAGAAATCAGCTGACAGTCTTATGGGGATTCCTTTGTAGGTAACTGTTTCCTTTCCTCTTGCTGCTCCCAGGATCCTTTCCTTATCTTTAATCTTGGATAATGTAATTATGATGTGTCTTGGTGTGTTCCTCTTTGGGTCCAGCTTCTTTGGGACTCTCTGAGCTTCCTGGACTTCCAGAAAGTCTATTTCCTTCGCCAGCTTCGGGAAATTCTCCATCATTATGTGGTCAAATATTTTTTCAATTCCTTGGATTTCTTCTTCTCCTTCTGGCAGCACTATGATCCGTATGTTGGGACGTTTACAGATGTCTTAGAGGTTTCTGAACCCCTCCTCCATTTTTTGAATTCTTGTTTCTTCATTCTTTTCTGGTTGGATTTCCTACCTTTTAAATCCATCAGGTTTGGGCTAGGTCAGGAACCCACTGGTTTTGTTCACTACTGAAACTCTAGGAGTTCACATGCTGAACCATATTGGTAATTGGTCGATATGCAGTGGGTATTTTTGGATAAATTAACAAATGATCAAGACATGGTACTAGGGAGAACATTTTACTCTATGACTTATTGTAAGTTCTGGCTCTAAGGTTTTAGCTATGTGGTGTCTTCAGGGAGATCACTGAACTTCTTTGAGTCTCCGTGTCTTCTTCCTGAAGAAGATGAGTCTTCTTCAATCTCATCTGTCATAAAATGGGATGAAACCAACCCCAACAGAGTTGCCAAAGCACCATGGGAAATAATATGTTTGAAACTGGAGGCTGCAAGACATTCTAAATATATGCTACTTTTAGTACTGACATTGGTTATCAAACTCAAAAATCTCTAAGGATTTCATATTAATAAAGATTTTAAAGTACCAACAAAAATGTTCTTTTTCTTTTAGAAAGCATACTGAATGGAAATAATGCAAACCAAAAAAAGCTTTGTGATGACCTACAACCAACAGGCTTTTCCATTTAAACTTCAATCCAAAAGCAAATTCTTGTATCTATTAAAATTAATGGTTAATTTCACATGTTTTTCACTCAGGAACTCTACTTTTGGGACTATCTACAGAAATAAATGTTTGAGGACAGCAATATTTACAATGGCAAAAACAACTGGAAAAAACCTTAATGTCTATCAGCAAACTATATAATACATATAAATTAAGGTATATCTGCACTACAGAACTACACTGCCCCGTACAGTAGTCACTAGCCATGTGTGGTTACTGAGTACTTGAAATGTGGCCAGTACAAATACAGATATACTGTGACTGAAAATTATACACTGAATAGCAAATACTTAGTATGAAAAATAAGCATGTAAATGTTTCATTAATAATTTTTATATTAATTAAATGTTGAAAGTATCAAGAACAAGACAATGTGATATGTATTAAAATGCCAATGGCATTCTCATCAGAATTAGAATAACTAATCTTAAAATTTATATGAAACCACAAAAGAGTCAAATAGACAAATCTTGAGAAAGAACAAAGTGGGAGATAGTATGTCAAACTATGCTATAAGGCTACAATAATCAAAACAATATGGTACTGGCATAAACACGGATATACAGGTCAGTGGTATATAATAGAAAGCCCAAAAATAAATCCTCATGTATATGGGCAATTAATTTACAACAAAGGAGGCAAGAATATAAAATGGGGAAAAGACACTCACTTCAATAAGTGGCATTGAGAAAACTGAACAAACATATGCAAAAAAAGAAATTGTTCTTACCCCACATACAAAAATAAATTCAAAATTATTAAAGTCCTAAAAAATAAGACCTGAAACTATGAAACTTCTAGAAAAAAACATAGGCAGCTTTATGACCCAGCAATTTTACTTCTGGGTGCTTATATAAAGAAAACAAAAATATTAATTTGAAAAGATACATGCACCTTTGTGTTCCTTGCAGCACTGCTAGTAATAGCCAAGATATGGAAGCAACCTAAGTGTCTATCAATAGATTAATATTTAAAGAAAATGTGGTGTATATTTACAATGGAATATTATTCAGCAATAAAAATAAAAGAAATATCGCACTTACAAAACATGGGTGAACTTACAGGGTATTCCACTGAGTGAAATAAGTCAGACATAGAAAGACAAATATGATCTTATTTATATGTAGAATCCAAAAGAAACAAAATTAATGGACAAATCAAAACAGAGACAGACCCATAAATACAGAAAACAAGCTGATGGCTGCCAAAGGGGAGGGATGGGGAGATGGAAATAAATGAAATAAAATACAAAAAAATGCAGAAATTATATCTTAGATATATTATCTTTATTAAAACATAATATTATTAAAATTAATTTTCCTAGTTCTTTTCATTTTTTTTAAATGTGGCCACTAGAAAAGTTACATTTGTGGCTTGAATTGTATTTCTATTGAACAGAATGCTATAGATCAAGAATTGGCAAATTCTTTCTGTAAAGGGCCAGATAGCAAATACTTTCAGTTTTGATGGCCATTGGTTTCACAATTACTCAGCTGAGTTGAGATAGTATTAAAACAAAATGAGCATGACTGTGTCCCAATAAGACTTTATTAATGAACACTAAAATTTAAGTTTTATATAATTTTTGTATATCAGGAAGTATCCTCTTTTGATTTTATCCAACCACTTAAAAATATAAAAACAACTCTTATCTCACAGACACAAAAACAGGTGGCAGGACAAATTTAGCTTACAAGCTATAGTTTGCTAATGCTTTCTTTAGCCTATTACACAGTATTGAAAAAATGGATTAGATCTATAAGTACTATATATACAGTGCCTAAATTAAAACAGCCTATTGCAGAATAATATAAAGACCAAGATTTTATGTTTGTGAAAAAGAAAAATGTATTATATTTATCCAATTTTATATGATCACTGGGCTATGGAGGGATATATGCCAAACTGCTACCATTGCACATAAGACTGGAAGCAAAGAAGGAGATATCTGTGTGTCTATGTAATGTTTCATCCCAATTGCTGAAATTAGGTATGACTCATAATTCAATGTCTGATAAAATAAAATGTACTTAAATTTCAAAAAACACCAAGGTTCCATCATATAGATAGATAGATGAAAAATATAAAATCTTTATTATTGAAATGTTGGTATTTATGCTTATTTATTCTGAACAAGTATTCTGTTTATCATTACTGCAAAAATTGGCAAGAAAAAGTTAGGTCACAACAAAAACTGGAGCTCATCAAGATGGTGGAGGAGTGAATGGAAGCCACACTAACCTCCTCCCAGAACCAACCTGGAATTACAACAAAATCGTGGAGAAATTATTCAGAACAACTAACAGCTAAACAATAGTGAGAAAGAAGCCTTATAACCTTGGATAGACAGAAGAATCAGCTTCAGCACAACCTGTCTGTTAAGGAGTGCAATGGAGACTCAAGAGGGCTAGCTGGGTGCCCACAAACAGCAGTTGCAGAGGGATAATTAAGTGGCAGGTTGGATCCCCCTGAGAATAATGGGGTCTAAACCCTAAGCTGGGATCCCCAGCCTAGAACACGAGAACCCAAAAACTACATAGTTAACAACCAGTGGCAAAAAGTGGCAGGATTGCTTTCTGTCAGAGATGGATGACCGAAGGTGCAAAGAACTTTTTAAAGGGCCAATGCACAAACTTCCATTTGCTGTCACTTATTTGGGGTTCCAGCAAAGGTGTGAACAGCATGGGCTAGAGATGCCTGAGGAGAGACTGGGGACAGAAGCTTTGGGGAGAGAGCTGAGAGAGTAGCCGCTGGGACGCTGGTGCTAAATCACCCCACCATATGGCAACAGCCATCATGCTCAGGCAGTCCACTCCCCTCCAAGCAGCAGCAGCATCAGAGGAAACAATAGCCTGTCCAGCAAGAGATACTCTGCCTCAGATCTGTGGTGCCTAAGCCTGACTGCTCAGTGCAGAGTAACTACATTAACAACTGAAGAAGACAGTCACAGACAGTAGATATCTGGCAAAAGTGGGGTAGAATGGGCTAGAGACGCTTGAGGAGAGACTGGGGATAGAGGCTTCGGGGAGATAACTGAGAGAGTGGCCACTGAGATCCTGATGCTGAGTCCTCATCTATACTGCAGCAGCCATCCTGCTCAGGCAGACCACTCCCCTCCAAGCAGCAGCAGCCTGAGAGGAAACAATAGCCCCAACACTAGGAGGAATTCTGCCCCATCCTGTGGGAATTAAGCCCGACTGCTGAGTGCAGTTACTAGATTGACAACCAAAGGAGACAACCATAGACAGTAGATCCCTGGCAGTCTTCAAGCAAGCAGCCTAAGGTCAGAAGAGGTCAACATCTAACATCACCAGAGGTGGATCCGGAAAAAAAACAGTGGTAAATACTAAAGGCTATCGAGAAGAAATCTACTGTAGTCTTCTCTGCGATTAGTGATATTTTCTTTCCTACATAGCCTTTTAACATTCATTTCTTGTCCAGCAAATTTGTGCATATTAAGGCACTAGAATTTATACTATATTTTATTTCTCTTCTTTCTTATAATAGTCTTAAACTCTTTACACCCTTATTAATACTGGTTCATTTGCTGTTGATAGTGGCATTGCAGGGGGGGAGATATTTTTGTAGATGTGGGCTTGTTCCCTGGGCTTTGTGGTTTTGTTCTGGCAGCACCAGCACAACAGCATACAAGATGTGGTAGGTGGAGAGACCCTCAGTCAACCAGTTGGAGGAAAGGATCTACCAAAGAAAGACTCAAAAACAATCAAAACCCAATTATATCCTGAGAGCCAACACAAATGGCATCCCAAGAGCAGCAAATTCAGGAGATCAAGTAGACTGTACCACTGAATCTCACAGTTCTCCTATCATAGAAGTTCACACCACAAACTAAGGGAGTCAAAACAGATCAATTTAAGAAGCAGATTAACAATTTAAGAAGAGGTTAACAAGAGTCTCATGAAAAATGGGAAGGAAAAGAAACAAACACCTGAACAGACACTTCTCCAAGGAGGACATACAAAGGGCCCAGAGACATATGAAAGGATGGTCAGCATCACTAGCCATCAGAGAGATGCAAATTAAAATCACAATGAGATATCACTTCACAATGGTCAGAATGGCCATCATAAACAAATCAACAAACAGCAAATGCTGACGAGGTTGTGGAGAAAAGGGAACCCTAGTACACTGTTGGTGGGAATGCAGACTGGTGAAGCCACTGTGGAAAACAGTATGGAATTTCCTCAGAAAACTACAAGTGAACTGCCTTTTGCCTAGGCAATTCCACTGCTGGGACTATACCCTAAGAATCCTGAAACACCAATTCAAAAGAATCTATGCACCCCAATGTTCTTAGCAGCACAATTTACAAGAGCTAAGTGCTGGAAGCAACCTAAGTGCCCATCAGTGAATGAATGGATCAAAAAACTATGGCACATTTACACAATGGAATACTACACAGCAGAAAGTAAGAAGGAGCTCCTACCCTTTGTAACACCTTGGATGGATCTGGAGAGCATTATGCCAAGTGAAATAAACCAGCTAGTGAAAGATAAATACCATTTGATCTCATCAATAAATGGAACCTAATAAACAAAACAAACAAGCAAGCAAAATATAACCAGAGACATGGAAATTAAGAACAAACTGATAGTTACCAGAGGGGAGGTGGGTGGGGTTAGTGGGAGGAAAAGGGAAAGGGCTGTCAGGAACATGTATAAAGGACACATGGACATAGGCAAAGGGGGTAGGATCAAGGGTGGGAAGTGATGATGGCTGGGGTGGGGGGAGTGTTGGGAGGAAAATCGAGAAAACTGTACTTGAACAATAACAAAAAATGCAAAAAAAATAAAAGAGCAAACTGCAAACTAATCTCAGAATTATGGATAAAAAATAAAATAAATAAAGATTTAGCAAGTCAACAAAAAAGAACACAAACTAACGGTACAAAATATTTTTAAGTGCAAGATATTATTTTTCTTCTTTACATTGTCTTTTCACTTATACATATAATTTGTCTCAAATTTTACTCTTTAAATTAGTAATGTGTACTCTGTGTAAGTATAAATACTTAAATATTATTTGGGTTCTTGATAAAGGTACAATGTTCTCATAAGCTCTTATTCATTTAGAACATACTGAAGAGAGTTGATTTAGCAGACATCTTCCTTTTTAGTTTGTATTAATTATCTATTTCTACATAGCAAATTATTTCTCAAATCTTAAAGGCTTAAAGCAAAAATAAAATTTGCTCTCATAGTTTCTGTACATAAAGGATTCAGTAGCAGTTTAGCCATTGGTTCTGGCTACAGGCAAACTGTCAGCCAGGGCTGCAATCATTTGAAGGCTTGACTGGGCCAGAGGATTCATTTCCAAGATGATTTATTCAGAAGACTGTTGGCAGAGGCCTCAGTTCTTTGACACATGGACCCCTCTGGAGGTCATGTCCCCAGAGGAGGAAGATGGAAGTTCAATACTTTTTAAGGCCTAGACTGGAAAATCACATGTCCACAATATTCTATTGGCTTACAGGCCAGTTCTATTCAATATAGGTGGGAACTACACAAGGACATGAATACCAGGAAGCAAGAATCACTGGACACCATCCTGGAGGCTGGCTACCATGCAGTAGCCAAAAATATTTACAGAGATGATTATGGTCATAGCCTAAAGCTAGCTATTAGCCATGTTTTACAAATAGAAATCTGATTAAAATATTCTAATTTTGTACAATGCTGTTTTATCAGGAAAAAAACTTTATATTGAAAGTATACTTAAAGTTATATAGCTTGTCAGATACATGACAACCAACAAATCAGTGCTTTTAAAACACTTAGAAAATACAGGGTCTTTTATACAAATGAATTACCATCTGTAAAGCACATGTGCAAGTGAATAACTACAAGAAGTAAGGCATTGGATGGAGAAAAATTATATTACAGAATTACCTGCTTTATCTTATCATTTTCTTGACAAAGTGGTATATCATAAAAAGTACAAAAATTCATCCGGTAAAAATAAGGTTACTAATCAGTATGCAGAATATATGTCTGGAAAAGATATATGTCTACACAGAAAAAAGACTGGAAGGATATACACCGACATTAACTGGTGGTATGTCTGGGTGTTTTAATTAAACAAGATTCTTTCCCTCTTGGATTATGTGTTTTTATCTATGATATGGACAGAGAACATGCATCAATCACTTTATGTTTATAATTAGAAAAAACTTAGGTAAAAATATTCATGGTCTGTTTTTTATGGCTTGTATTATTTTAATTCCCTAAATTGCCTTTTGAAGAATTTTATTTGAGACCCATAAGTCATTCTTACAAACAAAGAAAGGATAGGTTACCTATTCTAACATTTATCCCAGAGGCTATTGGAAACTAATTGTGAATAGATGAAATATGAGGTATATTTCATTCCTATTACCTTACTTATGCTTAGTAAGGTCAAAGGTAAAGGTTTTGTCTCTTTCTGGTCCATAAAATATGGATTTCTATTTTCAAAGTACATCAACAGTGGTAATAGCAAATAGCTATTACCATTAGTCAGTCATATAATGTTATGAAATATTGACATGATAAAACAATGTAACTGAGAAAAAAACTAATAGAGCACACATTTTATTGACAAATAAATGCACAGGCTTAAATTATCTCTTACCACCTTTATATCTGATTGATGTTATCAGAATAATAAAGACTTAAGCTGGCCAAAATCAATGATTTCAAAATGATTCTTTAGTGTTTCACCAGATAAAAATACAAATTCAACCCAATCATAATTCATATATGGGTTCATGCCACCTTGACAGTTATATTTTATGGTAAAATGTACTTTAATCTCATATTTTAAACTTTTCCCAGTTTTTCTTTAAGAATTCACTTTTTAATTTATGATACTTTCTTGCTCAATTCAAGCTTCATTCACTTTTAGATACTTTGAAAAGATAAATAACTGTCAAACTCTGCCATCCATGAGTAATGTACTGTCTGTAACTTAAGAAAAAAATAGGCAGCTATATAAATATCTTTATATTTGTTTTAGATATAAATATGTATCATATGTATAAGTAATAAAATATCAGTAAATTAGAAATATGTCATAAAATGCTTTTCTATTTTACCGAGCTTAAATTCTTCAATAAATATAATGTATAGTTAGGTCATATATATTTTAAGAATGAAATACCTTAGTTGTGGCTTATGGTGAATATAACTATGTTTGAACATAAAGCATTCAAATTAAGTAATATGTTTACATCTTATTACAAATAGCTACTTTCAGTATACATATCCATTGCCAAATATTTTATTATTTTGGTAAAATATTATGTGTTATTAAAACTCCAATCACCTAAAAGCATGAAAAACAAGGATATCTCCATGTAGCACTTAAAACTTTTCTCTAATTTACAGGTCATGGCATAATGAGTACTCTTTATAAAAACAATAACAATAATCATTTATTGAGGGCTTTCTATGTGCCAGGAATACTACTGGGTTCTTCATATACACTGTTATTTAACTTAATCTTATAACCACCTAGCAGGATAGAAAATATTATCTCCACTTTACACGTGAGAAAATTCATATTGTTCTGAACCCCAACCCCAGGTTCTTAACTGCTATAACACAGAAAACTTAATGTGTGAATTGTATATTGGTGTCCTATATACTTGTTTTACAGTAGCAGTCCCCAGTCTTTTTGGCACCAGGAACCGGTTTCATGGAAGACAATTTTTTCATGGACTAGAGGGTAGAGGGATGGTTTAAGGACGATTTAAGTACATTACATTCAAGCTCATCTCCTGCTGTACTGCCCTGTTCCTAATTGGCCTAGACTGGTATTGATTCATAGTCCACAGGTTGGGGACCCCTGTTTTACACAATTATTCACAGGTGGGGTCATTAACAGAAACACCATTCACCTGCTGGCAAGGACCAATATTGAAGTCAGAGATTGGAAGCTTAAAGTAGCCTTTATAGGACCTGCCTTGCAAAGCCAAACTTCGTGCTAAGTGAAATGAGCCAGTCAGAGAAAGACAAATACCTTATGATTTCATTCATACGTGGAATCTAATGAACAAACTAACAAACAAAATAGAGACAGACTCATAGATAGAGAGCAGGATGACAGCTTAGGGAGGGGAGGGGAAGGAATTGGGGGTAAAGGGACTGAGCAGGGAAAAAAAAGGACTAATGGACATGAACAACAGTGTGGTGATTGCAGGGTGGGGGCTAGAGGGGTGGAAGTAGGTGAGGGTATAATGGGGATAAATGGTAATGGAAAAATACAATAAAATAAATTTTAAAAAATTAAAAAGAGAAATTTCAAACTTATGCATCACTTATCTGATTATAAGGGGAACACTTACAAGCATTGTCAAGAATTACTTATTCTACTACCTTAAGTTAACCAAATGTTGTTCTTCCTTTTAACAACTGAAGTGAAACAATATACAGAAGAAAATAACAAACATGAAGGTGACTTCCCCATATACTTCCTCTCCATGCAACTGACTAAGCCAATCATGCTAATTCCATGCTTCCCGTCTGTAAGAGTTTTCAACTGGCAAGGAGTTGTGTGAGGAAATCTCATGGCGTAAGGGGATCACTTCTCAGCAATGTTCCTACCCCAAAGAGAGAAGCACAGGAAGAGGTAACTGCTTTCTTTCTTCTAGATATTGTTGTAACTGAATAGAAAATTTAGATTTCCAAACTGAGATGAAGGTATCCATGAGAATGGCTCAAAGAACGCATGAAAAGAGCCTCCTTTCCAACTTCTAGATTCCCTGCTAAGTGAAATAATAACCATCTATATTTTTTAAACTAGTTTGAGTCAAGTTTTTGTTATTTGCTATCAAAAGCACCCTACTTTACACCAATGATGGCCAAACAATGGTTATATTCTTGAACATTCAAGGTCCTTCTTAATTGACTAGTGTTCTAGTTACTACATCTAAATAACTAATTATCCCAAAACTTAGTGGCATAAAACAACAATTTATTGTGCTGACTGATTCTTTGGGTCAAGAATCCCTTGGAGGGGACACACAGGGAATAGCATTTCTTTGCTCCATGATGTCTGAGGCCTCACATGGAGAAATATCGATCAGTTGCCTTTCATATGAGCCCTGACCGGGAATCAAAACCCATGACTTTTCAGTGTATGGGACAAAGCTCCAATCAACTGAGCCACACCTGCCAGGGCAGTTTTACTTTTAAACTTGACAAAATCTGCCTACTTTATGCTTCCTCTAACTTTCACTTGAAAATTGAACAAGTTCTTTAGCTGCATTTCTTGTTTTCCACATGACTACAGGTGTCTACCAGTGTTGGTAAACTTTACACTATTGCATAACAACAGTTCTTGATTTTCAGCTTCCAGTATCATCTCCTTCAGTTTCTTTTAAGAGCCTACCTCTTTGAAGGCCACAAAACTCTGCTACCAACATATCTTTCTCAAGATGCTCCTAGAGACCCATGCAGTCTCCACTAAGAATATCTTCATGACCCTACAATATCACCTACTTATTAGTCCCAAAGGCATCTCCATGCACTTCAGATTTTTATTTTGGTATCTCCTTATTTCAGTACAAAATATATTCCTATTATTATGGGCATACCAAATTACCTCAAAACTTAGTGGCATAAAGCAATATGCTATTTCACTCTCAGAATTATGACAGGGCACAGCAGAGATAGCTTATCCCTTCTCTGGGATTCTGTGGACATTGGAAGGAAGACTCAAAAGCTTGGGGAAAGAATCACCAGAACGCTCCAAAATCTTAACTGATGGTTAAGAGTTAATCTTGGGCTATTAGCTGGTACACCAACACTGACTCTTCCATGTGGCTCGGCCTTCCTCATGCATGTTTCCTGGGTTCCAAAGCAAGAGTCTTGAGAAAGAGCAAGGCCAGGCAGAAGCTACATAACTTCCTATGAACTAGGCTGGGAAATCACCCAATGTCACTTCTGTTATATACTATTTGTTGAATTACAAAAGTTTAAAGGTGAGAGAATGAAGACTTCAGGTATTGATGAAACAGTGTCTTCATCATATTGTAAAAATAGCACCATACATATAGTTATGGCTACTGTAGAAAATACCATCTGGTACAGAGAGTGGAGAGATATGCTTGATTAGGAGTAATTTAATGTCTATAGGCTATAACCATTAAGCAGTCCAAAATCATTGAATAAAATGCACTGGCTGGTTAAGGACCTGAGTCTGAGCACTAGCTGGGTCACTGAGAAAGAATAGTATCCTGTAGGCTCAGTATTTTTATTTATGTTAAAAAAGTATTATTATTTTTAAAGGAGATTTTTAATACCTATGATTTCTAAAGTTTTACCATGTGAAATATTCTATAATTTTTTTTATTTTAAAAAATACCATATGATCTCGCCTATCAGTGGAACCTAATCAACAAGCAAACAAGTGAGCAAAATAGAGTCAGAGACATTGAAATAAAGAACAATCTGACAGCAACCAGAGGGAAGAGAGTAGGGGAATAACAGGGAAAAGAAAAGGAAGAATCAAGTCAAGGAACATGTATGAAGGACTCATGGACAAAGATTACGGTAGAGAGGGGCGGGAGGATGGAATGTAGGGACGTGGGCACAGCAGGGGAGAGCAACTTGGGAAACATGGGGGCAAGTGTAATTAAATGATAAGCAAAAGAGTCAAAAATAAATCAGAGAAGAGAGGAAGATGGCAGCAAGATAGGTGGGAGCGAAGTCCACTTCCCCCTGTCCACCGGTGAAACACCTAGCCGGTCTTCTGAGGAACAGAGCAAACAGCCAACGGTATTCCAGCATATATGAAGATTGGAGACAAAAAACTATAGGGGACATTGAATGATCAGATGGTAAGGAGTGTGCTTTGGTACAATAAGGTCTCCAGGATCCGTGTGGGGTCCAGGGCAGCTGCAGCCCCAGGCCTGGTGCCCGCTGGGTCTGCTGCAAGATTCTTAAGAGAGAGCCAGGCTGGGCTGTGTGAGAGACCAGGTGCTTGTTTGGACTAGTGGGCTTGAATAGGAGGAATTTTTCAAAAAGAAAAAGAGAAAAAAAGAGGCACTCTGTGGCTGTTTGGGGAATTCTCCACAGCAGCTGCCCGCCTCCTGCACCCCTACCCTCTGCAGCCCTGGGGTCAGTGCACACCCAGTTATAAGAGGCCCAGGGCGACCCTCCTGTGCCCACTCCAGAAGCACCAGGGATGGAGCACCTCCCACCAAGCCCCTGAGCCTGGAGCACTGCAGGGTTGACTGTCTCTGCAGGAGAAAAGCAAAAGTGACCTGCAGAGGGGAGCTATAGTCCCTAGAAAGACTTGACTCAGTGAGGAGCTGAACACCCTGAAGGGATGCTGAGAGTCCCTAGCATCTAGGTCAGCTAAGACAAGAAGGTGGTGTGTAAGTTGCCCCTAATTGATACACCTCAAGGACAGCACCACTGGTGGACTGAAGGCCTAGACTGGGTGCAGAAGGGCACCTAGGAACTGGGCTAGAGGCTGTACGACAAGGAAGAGTGCAGCTCAGGAAGTGAGAAAGGCGAAACCAATACCTTTCCAGCCTGAGTCAGCCAGGAAGACCAGCAGAACAGGCCTGACTAGTTTAAAACCAGCATAAGGCCTTTTTTTTTTTTAATTCCTTTTCCTTTCTGTCCTTCTTTCTTTTTTTATTCCTTCTTGTTTCCTTTCCTTTATTATTCTTTCTTCCTTCCTCCTTTTATTTATGTTTTTAATTTAAATTTTTTCTTTTAATTCCGTCTTCCTTTCTTTCCTTTTTTCTTTTTTTATTCCTCCTTCCTTCCTTCCTTTCCTTTTTTATTCCTTCTTCCTTTTTTCTTATTTTTTAAAATTCTTTCTTCCCATCTCTCTTCTCTCTTTTTTTCTTCACTCCTTTCTCCCTTTCTTCTTTTCCTTCTTTTATTCTTTCTCTCTTCCTTCCTTCCCTTTTTTCTTTCTCTTCTTTTCCCACAGGTGAGACACTAAAACCTGGAGCTGTGAAAAGACCAGAGTTAGATGCAAACAGAGTTCATTCCAAAAAACAGAGACGGTGAGACAAATTTCACTTTGCTACTCCAGAGAACTTGCAAGGTGGGAGCCGTGAACACCAGTGCACC